>JACATO010001087.1:0-257591 GCA_018389105.1 Nautilus pompilius
CAAGTCAGAATTCTGGCCAAGCCCCGTGCTGATTTTAAATCAAAGGCTATGGAATTCTTGTTCACATACTATTTTAAGAAAGCCTTCATTAATTGGAAAATATCAATCTATTTTTTTTTTTGAATGGGTGGCAAAAGTTAAACATCCAGGTACACAGTTAACACAAAATCCAGACTACCATATTTTTCAGACTATAGGTCATTGGGAAAGATAGGTCGGGCTACCATTTTTTTTGGCCAAAAGGTCTTAGATAGTCAATCCCCAGATGGAAGATGTCCAAACCTCTGGTATAGAAAACCTCGGTAAGTATAGGTGAGTGTGAACTCAGAAACAACCACGTTATGGTTAATCTATTGTTTAATAAAGTTTGGAAAATGGACGAAGAAATATTTTTTCTTTTGTTGTTTATTTGTCCTACTTTTGTCAGAGTAACAACAAGAGTTTCTTTGATCTCCTGTTGTCATGTAGAACCTATATATAATCCATTAATTATTCTTTTGAAGTCCAACATGGCCATCATAATCAACAGGTGGTTTAACACTGATCAGCCGATCAGTTTGCTTGTCGATCAATAAATTGATTTTACCTTGTCGTGTAAGACCCAACAGCTTGAGATATTATTTAACCACGCTTGTAAGAAAATTTGATAAAGTCAGTATAATGATTCTCAGATGATGTTAAATGTATCTAAGAATCCGACAGTCTTCTCAACTAACAAAATTTTTTCCCATCGCCATTTTGTAAATACTCATGTGCACGTGTGTGAAAAGTCTAATTTTGTAATACCAGTAGCCAACTAACACCATGTATTTGTTTGTACTTTTGATTTAGGTTCTGTTTATTTGTATACCAATAACTGTTTATAAATTGGATTTGTTTGCTTGGTTGTTTGTTTGTAGATCTTTAATTTGTCTCAAGATTGTACTTAATTAAATAAATAAAAATCAAAAGTACTAGAGTTTTAACCTTTTAAAATTTCTTTATACTATATTTTTGCACTATAAGTAAACATAAAAATAACAAAGCATTATGAGAAATAAGTCGATAGCAAGCATTAGACATAAAACATTGTTCATAAAAATCACTACAAAAATTTTATAGCAAAATTGTCACTGGCCACTTTTTCTAAAATAAATAAGACATTTTTTAACACAAATAGTTTTTTTCAATTGCCATAAAAACACTAAAGTTTCCAACACTGTCAGAGAGAGAGAGAGAGAGATGAGAGAGAGAGAGAGAGAGAGAGAGAGAGAGAGAGAGAGAGAGAGAGAGAGAGAGAGATGGACAGGAGAGAGAGAGAGAGAGAGAGAGATGGAGAGAGAGAGATAGTTTTCACCATGTCTACGGAATTAAAGTTACCACACACATCAGAGAAGATAGTTCACCATGTCTATGGAATTAAAGTTACACATACAGTCAGAGAGAGATAGTTCACACACAGTCTACGGAATTAAAGTTTATTAAAGTTAGACACACAGTCAGAGAGAGATAGTTCACCGTGTGAGAGAGATAGTTCACCATGTCTACGGAATTAAAGTTACACACACAGTCAGAGAGAGATAGTTCACACCGTGTCTACGGAATTAAAGTTTTCACAGTGAGTGGGAATTAAGTTTAGTTTGGTGTGTTTGGTTACAGTGTTAGTGAGAGAGTGTGTTGTTTGTGTATAGAGAAGTTAGTAGTGTCAGGTGTCTTAAAGTACAGACACTATCAGAGAGAGATAGTTCACCGTGTCTACGGAATTAAAGTTACACTATCAGAGAGAGATAGTTCACAGTGTCTACGGAATTAAAGTTACAGACACTATCAGAGAGAGATAGTTCACCGTGTCTATGGAATTAAAGTTACACTGTCAGAGAGAGATAGTTCACCGTGTCTACGGAATTAAAGTTACAGACACTATCAGAGAGAGATAGTTCACCGTGTCTACGGAATTAAAGTTACACTATCAGAGAGAGATAGTTCACCGTGTCTATGGAATTAAAGTTACACTGTCAGAGAGAGATAGTTCACCGTGTCTATGGAATTAAAGTTACACTGTCAGAGAGAGATAGTTCACAGTGTCTATGGAATTAAAGTTACACACACTAGTCAGATTGCCATTTCTCCGTGACTTAGAGTTTTTCTTTCACAAAATTTCAGCTTTGATAGACTGAATTCAACTATAGGTTGAGGCTGACATTTTCAGGAAAAAAAAGTACTGACCTATAGTCCAAAAAATATAGTAATTTGAATTTGACTTTGGCTTTAACTTTGTTTAATTTGAAAATTTCTGATTTTTTTTTCAAGTACACCTTTCTGAACTGTTGTTCATTTTTCTTGTTTGATTAAATGTGTTTCTCTTGCTTTGAAGCAGAAAAAATCCCAAATAATACGCACAAAACTGTATGATAGAATATATAAAAGTAACATATCAGGTAAAGCAATACATGTTTCTAAGAATTTTACAACAGATAAAATCATATAATCACAAAGATCAGTACAGCAGAATTCTTCATAATGACATAACACTGAAATAGAAAGATGAAATGTAATACAGACTTAAAGACAAGGAGTTAGTTTGAGCATTTCCCATTGCCTTATTAGTAGTAACTAAACTGATGAACCTGCTCAAGTGATCTTCCCCTTTCACCACCATCAGAGCTTAATCCAGTTTTGGAATGCAATGATATTAATTCGCAGTAGGTATTTATACTTTTGGATTGTACAAGTGGCCTAACCAGTCTTGGAACTGTGGCCCGTTGGTTGCTAAGTTTTTCTACCGACATTTGTGCCCACTGCGCCACCAGTACAGATAACAGAATTAAGCCTCTACTTTTTGCAAATAACACATCACCAATAACTTGCCGTTCTTACTTAGACAAGAAAATCCTTTTCAGAATATAAACTGGTGAAAAGGGAAAAGAAAGTGTGTTTGACAGCTTGGAAAAATGTAGCACCAATCTATCTTTTTCCTAACAGCATATCTGAGGAAGGTAACCAGACTAAAGAAGATCAGGGGCACCTTGTAATTCTGTAAGGGGTGCCACATGTTTGATCCTGACTAAGTCGAAAGGTGGTGCATATGCGAATATATCAGCAGGAAAAGACTAGATCTGAAGGATATATATATATATATATAAAGGTGGTCATTTGGCTAGATGGGAGCGAGTGCTTCTGCATAAAATATAAAGCGAAGAAAATCAGAGGTACTTGAATGAAAAGTTTTACAAGACAGTGAAAAAGGGCAGCATCATATAATAAGTGGTAACACCAAAATGTGTGAAGCTCTGCTGGTAAATTGCTCTAATCAATGCTGGCATCAACATTGTAAAGCCACTCACTGGAATGCCAACAGAAATTGCCGAAAGAGAATGCAACCACTTCTTGCAGAAGGAAGGGATGGACATAATAAACCAAGTGAACGTCTGTCAAAAGTTTTTGAGGATAAAACAAGCAGTGAAAGCACAGTTAGATACTAATAGCGTTGAGAGAAAGGAGGAAAGGGGTAGCTAGTTCTAAATCACTTCTAGGTAAGTATCTGATGAATAAGTTTCAGGTCGCTGGGTGTTTGGTTGTAATGTCTGGAACCCTACGTAGAAATACATAGCACTATTTAAACACCTGAATTCTCTCTTATAATGAACCAGTAAAAGAGTTTTGTGAACGAGATGAAGTCACATTTCTTGATGCCTGGATAGAGTTCTTAGAGGAATTAAATTTTCATGTGGATGAATGAGAATCAGATAAATGATCTTCTCTATTCTATTAAACTCTTAAAAAATAGCAGCGTAAACAGTTTACCAATACCTACTCCTAGTATTTAACTCCAGCCTTTCTCTGCAGAAATACTTTGTTAAAGTAGGAAAGTGCAAACCACATTCACTTACTTCCTGTTGGTTATTGTGCAATAGGCTGCATGATATGGCGCATCTCTCTCTCTCTCCTTCACAATGACTGGTCACAGCCAGGCTAGAAGGCCTAAAATGCACGATCTTTTTGATAATCTGTTCAATTTTAAAGTCAACCGGTACATTTTTTTTTTAAAATCAGCTCAAACGTTTTTAAAAATGGAGAAAAAAAGGTAAAAAAAATTCTCAAAATAGCAACAAATAGTTATTGGACATATTGCGTTTTTAAAAAAAAAGTAATTTTGAATAATATTTTTAATTATATTTTACCGAAAAGGCCCGAATTCCATGTTGAATGTACAAAATTAGCCCGGTGGATTCCTCAAAACTACAAGTTCACTTTAACATGTAAAGTTTTGTCATGAATGACTTTTCTGCACTCACCTCCATAATGATTGTCAGTAATCCATAGCTAGATGACAGGAAAATAATCTGTTCTTCGGTTAAAATACAAGTAATGATCTTCAAGATGACATCAATGGGAAAACAGAGAAAAACAAGATGAAGAGGGATATCCATGACTGGTCTGCATGAAGACACTGGAGGATGGACAACTATCAGCCTTTGGTGAAGTTTAACGCCCTACAATGTAGAAACAAAAGTAAAAAGAATACCAGGACAATTCCATGATATCAAAAGGTCTTGCATTCCCCTTCTGTACTTGAGACTGCTTTATCTACTTGTTAGATGAAATATTAGATAACAGCACACATTAAATGAAGTTCCAAACAGAGGACTAATAATGGCATCATCAACCTATAAACAGCTTTAATAACATACCAACAGGAGAGCCGTGATTACTCACTCACATGCACAAGACAATAAGAACATATTTCAGTTAAAAAAATAAGATGCTTACTTACTTGTATCAGTTTATGTTCTCATTTTAAATAATTAAATACATTTTAAAATAAATGGCGATGTATTGTAATGTCATGTATACATTTAAATTTCAGGAAAGCTTATTGCAGTTGTTCTTTTTTCAGTGTGCATTTTCCTCTTTTATGTTTCTGAGTTAAAGACGTATCAGATATATAAATCTCTAGTGTCAGTAATTACATTTTAAAATGTCATTATAAAAATATTAGTAACTACACACTCAGGTGGCAGGTGTTGCATTTGCTACAATGGATATTAGGTACTGCAATGACATGACTATATAAGTAAAACAAACAAGCACACCTTTTAATAAATGTGATTGAACAATAAAGGCCCTTTATTATAACTATAAAACTCCATTATTCTACCTCTGTACAGTCTTTTTCCTACCACCTTGAACTCAACCGTTTTCATGTCAACATCAACTCAATCGCCTTTTGTAAAATTAACTCATTTTTCTTGAAAAAACAACATTTTTTACCCACATCTTCCTAAACAAAATGTCTTTCTATCTTGCAGTAAGCAGTGACTGCAGGCACTGGCTCAGTATCACAGACAGCTGGCCAGTCACACTCTTTACGGACAGGCCCCGCTGAATAGAATGCACTGATTGAAAAGAAAGAAAAACAACAACAAAATCCCACAAATGCGTGTTTCTACATCACAAAGGCTGCTGAGACGAGGCGCCGTCCCTATTCTGTGACATCTCGGCTGACCGGCATCTGTCGACTACTGAAGGCATCACCTGATTCGGTGAAGCTGCTAGTCCGACGAGAGAGAGAGAGAGAGACACACACAGCATGACTAGAACGGGCACACGCTCAAAAACGCAGAGTAACCACGGAAGCAAAATAAGATTGTATTTATCTAAAAACAAACAAACAAACAAAAAAGTAAAGATGCGGTAGAATCGTAGTAGAGTTACTATCAAGCAAAATTCTTTTTTCTCTTTTACTACAGCAAAATTGTCTGAGAGTCAGCAATGCAACTTACCACAGCAACAGAACCGGGAGGAGGAATTGGGGTGTGTCCAAGTTTGTGCATGAGCCTCTTGACTATCAAAATCTTCTCTTCAGGCTCCTCCTTAATTTGCTGCACCGCCCTGAATTGATTTAAATTAAACATTTAAGTTTCTTTTTGTGTGTGTGTGTGAGACCTTACAGAACCATCTAACCGATCTAAACAAGGAACACAAGGGGAAAGATGGTAAAAACAAGGCAAACGGTAATAAATGACTCACAAAAGCAAGTCGTCTAAAGGTGCAAAAAAAAGCACAACAAAATTACAGTTTTTCAAGTTTTAAAGATTAAAATCTCATCTAAAGAGAGAAAACAGAGCAATAAAACCATCACTAAATCATCAGCGTGTTTAGATAAAGGGAAATGCGTAAAGTGTTCAGTGGACCCTGACTTAAGCCACATTTTGAGAAAAGGATGTTCAAATAAAGCCCAACTGTGATGGCATCGGGCTTAGATTCACCTGAATGTCCTTGGTAAAAATTGTAGGAAACCAAAAGGATTCATACCAGTGAGCTAGTAAGACAGAAAGAGGAGGGTATGGTAAGGAAGAGAGAGAACAAACACTAGCTAATAAGAAAAAGGGAGAGTAAACTTATACCGGAGAGATGATAAGACAAAAAAAAAAAAAAAAATGGCAAGGAAATTCATCAGGTGCCGAAGAAGTGTAATAAATTCACACTAAGTAAACAGGTAGGGCAAAGAAAACTCACAACAGAGTCGTTGGTAACAGAGTCAACTAACTAATAAACAAGTGTTCTGGAGATCTTTACCCTGTCATGATGATCAAAGTCTAGTAGTGCGGTGATGGCATGTTGCAGTAATCTCTAACAATAGGTTGACCGTACAATTGGTTTTGAGCTGGTCTTGAACCTGCGACCCATAGGTTGCTAGGTTTTTAGTATAGATTTTGGTCCTTAGCCCTGATACTAGTGAAAGGGAGAGAGATCGTGAGAATTGGGTTCATTAGTTAGTCTAGTTAATAATAATAACAATAATAATAATAACAATAATAACAATAATAATAACAATAATAATAACAATAATAACATAATAATAATAACAATAATAATAGCAATAACAATAACAATAATAATAATAATAACAATAATAATAATAATAACAATAATAATAATAACAACAACAACAATAATAATAATAATAATAATAATAATATAATAATAATAATAATAATAATAATAATAATAATAATATAATATGATGGAAAAGTTAACTTGGCTCTTACTGATTCTCTGTTTTCTAACCAACCAAAAAAAAGAGAGTAATAAGAGAGAAAAAGGAAAAAGTAAAGAGTCTCACATAGACAGACATTCCTTCAGAGTGCAGAAGTAAGGTGATGGAGAAATCAGTACACAGCACATGGGCACATAGCAGAGACATTGGTTTTCCTTCAGCAGAGCTGGCTTTTTAGCATAAAGTTTTAAGGAAACTTTTCCCTGAAACTGCTGTAAAATAAAAAAAAAAAAAAAAAAGGAGCAAGAACAAAGATGCGCACGCAGTAAATGCTCTAAGCATTCAGAGTGGTCGTTCTGCAACCGTCCCGCTGATGGCGGTACATTCTGTGGAGCGCACAGGTCTGACTTAACGTTATTCCTGCGGTCAACACGCGCAGTAAAATGGTAAGCTTACTATCAGCCAGTAAGCGCTGCTGGTAAAAGATACTGCACATATGACGCACTGCCCAAAAAGACCACGGTAATGTACTGAGTTAAAGACATTGCGCACATAGCTCTCTGTCTGTAAGTGTCAAACGATCTGAACCAAACTAAATATAAAAAAAACCAATGATCTATAGGTCTTGAAGATAAAACTTGTGATACAGGTACTTCAGTTTTTTTTATAATAAAAAAAAAATATAGTTGACAATTATGACGTGTTATAGCGAATTCTCATCAACCGCTTAGAATTATCATCAACTGTAAGCATGAAGGGAGGAGGAGAAGTTTTAATACGCCACGACGGTGATAAACTGACAACAGTTATCCTTGAAAGTGAATGTGAAAGGACTGGCTGGGCTTTCCTTTACAGAAATTCTGAGCTTATCTCCCATTAATAAAAACTAACATTTCCAGAATAAGCAGACATTATGCAAATTTTTAAACAACAAACCGCTAAAAAAAAAAATAGTTCTCTATAAAGGTAAATATTATAATTTGATGTCTTCTAAATTATAAGTCGCACCCTGGTAATACCTGCACACCAAAGTAGCTTGTCAGCAAGGCAACGAAAAGCGCTTACCTTTGTTGCAACATACTGCTGGTAAAAGGTGAGGCAGGTAGCATATGTTTTTGTGTATTTTATGTCAGTCAAGACAAGAAAGTGAACTGCGTCCTGGGGCGGAGACTTCTTCACCACTATGTCATCTAAAATACACATAGTTGAAAACAATCAGTATACAATAAATAAAAGCACAGATTCAGCTTCCCCCCCCCACCCCTTTCCCACGAATGATGGCAAGTCAAACAACGCAGCAGTTTAAGTAGAGCAGCTGAAGCCAAGTAAAAAAAAAGAAAGAAAGAACTTTAAGAAAACTCCAGCCAAGTTGCCAATTTTATAGGCAGCACATGAGATTAGGATATCACGATATATCAGACAGACACAAATCGTTAAGTTCCAAAGTTGCAACAAGAAATTTCAGAGATGCTTCTAAATTCTAATAAGCATTTTTTTCTCTCTATAGAATAAGCTGAGATAGACTAATTAATACCCCACAGATCTTTAACTTTACACCTTTCAATCTTCATAGGTTTGTTGACCGATTCCTTATTGAATAAGGAAACAAATAAATTAAAACTCCACCTATGGTTTTTTTCAGCTTTTGGATTAAAATGCAAAATTTTCATTTAGAAAAACAGCAAACATACAAACAAATTACAAATCAGATTATGCTTAAAGTTTATTAGTTCCAAACAGAAAGATTAATTCGTAGAAACATTTATTCTAAATTAGTAATAACGTAAATTTTCTAGAATGATTTAATAACTTTTAATGCAAGAAATACATTTTAGGAAGAGTAATGAAGGGATGTGTAACCTATAGTACCTCTGGTCCACAGAAAGATCTCTATTTAGTGACAGTAAGAGGTATCAGTTAACCAGCATGCTACATAGAATAAAACTAACTGGTGACATATGTGCACGAATGTAATGATTATTGTCATCCAGAATCCAGAATCTGGATTTCTGGGTGAAAAACAGATCCACAAAACGTCAATAAGAGAGAGAAAATTCTATCACAAATTTCTTTCCTAAGGAGGCAAAAAAAATGACGAAAGACAAATTTACTTCACCTGTAGCCACAACCACAAACAAAACTCAGACATCTACAGCATCAGAAGTAGCCTGCAAAGACACCGCCCACCCGGCCACCACCTATCGCTACGAATTAAAATGTGCCCGATCATCGAGTAGGCCTAAAAAGATTCAGAAAAGAGAACAGCGATAATATATCACCTTTGAATGAAGTCACAAACTCAATTAAAACTCTTTCCACAAAGACAGAGCCAACTGTTTAAAGGATGTGTTGGAATCGAAATCCAAAGGTACTCATCACTGAATGGCCTAGTATTTGATTGGCTGATACACGGGCAGAAGTGTTATTGTTGGATAGTGTGTGGCAGTGGTTAGCTTGGTTGTGATAACTATAGAAAAAATTTTTTGTAAGTGGTACGCAAGAGTAAAAGCATTCCCATGGCAATACAATAGGCCAAGTGTTCTTTTAGTTACTCTGGGTATATTGGGAGTTGCTGGAATGATCAGTGAGGCAACTGCTGCGAATCGTTCCCAACAATTCTTTGACAAACCATATGGTCTTTCGCCAAGATGAGAGAAAACTGAGAGAATGCAACTGAAGTTGGTGAGCGACTAAAGAAAAACTGGGATGATTCCCGTCATCCTGCAGCCCACAAAGAGACAGTGAAGAAAGGTCAATGTTTTTTTGGGATGCTGGAAAGAATTCATTCACCTAAATTCTTGGTGAATATAGGCCTAATTCACCATACCATCTGTAATCTCAAGGGAGGGAAGTGATCCAAGAACAATGGAAACTTTTTTTTTTTTTTTTTTTAAATGTATTCCTTGTCCTTCAACACATCCTACAAGAAAAAAAATCTAGTGGTGGGATATCTGGAGAGCATGTGTGATCTGCATCATCCCATCCACCTCCCAGTTAAGTGTTCATCCAAAAACACCCATACATTTTTGCTGCACACTGAAAGTGTGTCACATCTGGGAGCATATTCTGTAGTACCATCATCTGTGAGCTTGTTAATAAAACAATGTTAAGAGACAAAATGCCCTTGTATGGTAGCATAAAAAAGTGGGCATAGATCTTTACAGGATGCCTATAGATTGTCTCACAAAAATATATAGTGTGACTCAATGTGTGAGAATTGTAAAAAAAATGTGTTGTCCTTCAAATGGTTTTAGCATTCAATGTTATGAAATTAATTTCTTATTAAAAAAATCTGCAAGTTTCCAGAGAGTTCAGAGTAAATTACTCACTTTTTCCCACCACTGTCGACCTGCAGCATCTCCAACCTTAAAAATTAGGACTACATCCATGAAATAAAGCTTATTTCTAAGCATAATTTTGTTATCATATTTGTTTCTCAAGTAAATAAAGAGAAATATTTTCAATGTTAGTTATAATAAAAAGTAAAGTAATTGATCGATTATTGTCCTTGCACTTTACTCACATTAAGTCATTTGCTATAAGCATGGCCAATGGACAAATGCATTCAAAATAGTGCACCTTGTAGTATTCCTGTTTTCTGCATACCCTGGATTTGGCTCTATAAAAATGCCTAGGTAATCAGCCACATAGTTTTATTTTGCTGTGATTCTTCCATTGTTGACAAAAAGCAAAGGTTATCTGAGAGTAATATAATATAATCAAGAGATTGTGTAACCTGTTCTACGATTGTACTCATTCTGAGAAACTACAAATCAACCATAAATACACTGTGGGTCTGCACCAATTCTGACAAAATTGGAGAGCCAGAGACAGATCAAAATCAGGTTGTGGTACATGCAGTGCCATTTCACCATACCACCTCACTAACTGATGAGATGGTTCAGATACCATTTGTACATTGTTGTTGTCATCTAGCTATTGACTTGTGTGCAGGCACCAACAGTCAAGAAAGTTTACCTTCATGGAAATGAATACCTGTAAGTCACAATGATTGAGTTGGTGAAAGAAATATTATGGTATATGGAGAAATGTCGTATAACCACCAAACTAATCTTGTACACAATAGGAAAACCTTAGCAATCAGGTACAAAAATAGGATCCTATGCTCTATCCTGTCTTTTGTATGCAGGCTTAAGATGGGATATTTCAACATGGCCTAACACTGCCAGGTTATCTCAAGATTTTCTACATCATCATCAATGTGTTACCTGGCTATCTTGTGTCCCTTAAACCTAAACCCCATGACACACCTTTGAGATGAGCTTAAGAGAGCTGCGAATGATACCATCAGATAGCTAACAACTTTTCAGGCTTCACAGAGAGAAGAAATATCTCAAAATATATCCAGTGATGGTGCATGTCTATGTACTGCCGTGATTTTAGGTTGTGATCAACTGTCAAGGTGCCCAGACAAGATAGTAGAACCAAAACTAGCGCTTGTATGTTCAGATTTTCATGGGGTTGCCATGATGAAGACTATTAATTCATGACACACTGTGAAAATTTATAAGTTGAAAATTAATAAACTTGTTTAATCATCCTCATTCACTCCTACTTGACTAGATTATTTTTGGAAACAAATGGCAGTTAGCTAAAGCTGCATTGTATCCTGTGTTCCTCTGTGTGCAAATTAAAACAACAATGAAAAATTCCATTTCATAGTCTGCTGAAAGATTCTGAACTACAAAGCAACTGACTAATAAAAATCAACGTGAAGAGCAATGACTTTCACAAAAAAGTCTACCATCAATTTATTGCAAGTACAAAGGTTAAATAACATCCATGCTGCAGTAGTTCAAGAAATATTCTATTTTTTACTACAGACTTTACCTGAAACATCAACGGTCTACTGCATCATAAATAAGCACTCAAGACACAGCCAAGAGTGGAAAGCTTGCAGTCTGACCGTGAATGCTTGCTCCATATTGACCTGAAGTTTGGGTTTGTTTTAACCAACTGGTGCAAGATTACAGCTTTATTCGTTTCTAGATAAACAATATTAACCTAGCTATAAAAGCAAACGATCATGCCCTTCAGATCCTGAATGCGCTGGAGTAGAAATGGATACGTCTGGTTAATTGTTACAAAAAAAAACAACACAAGACATTGAAGAATTTCATATATTAAAAAATGTATGTATTTTCTTTTCTATAAAATATCACATGGATGTTAATGTTTGAATACTTCACCCTGTTTTCTATTCAGAATTGCTGCCAAGTATTAGTAGTTATACAGGTAAAAGCACTTGCAAGGCAGGGATAAACTGCGCCTTTGGCCGGGAACAAACTACATCCAACTGCTGAAGCTAAGAGGTGGATAAGTTATGCATCATGTCCAATTTCTTTGTGGGTTCTAACTACCCTGTAATTTAAAACAATGATAAGTTTAATGTAGTCTGCATGACACTGACAAATATAGCTAACTAAATACTTTACTCAGCTAAAATTGTAATTTGCTCAGAGTGATATGTATTTTCATGATAAAAGAAGAAAAAAGCAGCTTGGCCCAGGCTGACTCCACTAACATTCAAAATTTCTATCGATAGGGGTCTCCGATTAATAAGCCTTGGTATACAAAACTCACTAAAGATAATTGCATATGTATGATGATTAAAAAAATACAAACACTTGCCAGGAAAGCAAAAAATAGTGATTCTCTTTGTATCTTCCTCTGTCATGGTCCAGTTTACTTTTGAAGACTGGCAAGTTCCCTTGGTCACTGCTAAACTCATCCGTCGATACCTGGTGTTGTACGACAGGGATCTGTGCAAGCGCTGGTCTACCGGCAGTTGGTCAGTAATGCTGCCTCGCAAGCAAACATTTTGCTCTTCATGAGAGAAAGGAAAACAAATCATAGTTGTTTTCGGATTGACAGCAGCTAGAACTTCTGGTTGGCATTTTTGGGTAAAGATACTGTCAATGTTCGATTCCCATTTCTGGAAATAAAAAAGGGGGGGTTAAAAGTTGAGAGAGTCTAAAGTCTAAAATAAACCGATGATCATTAAAGAATCGACTAACTAGTTGTTTAAACGCATTCCTGAGATGCCTAGATTGTATTGCAACTGTATAACACAAAAGATCTTTGTATTTTTTTGTTTTTATTTGCTGAACTTGCACAAAACTTACATTAGAAAATTAAGTTAAAGCGATCGCCTCCGGCCCTAATACACACACACACACACTCAATTCTAAAACAGCCTAATAAACTGGTTTTAACATTAGTAGCCATTTTCAATATAAACACTGTATTATAAAATATATGCTATATAAATGTAAAAGGTTAATAAAATTTTTGTTATTTTCTAATAACAGCTTTTACTCCGTAAACTATTCCTATGACAGAGTGCATGGATAGGTCAATAAGTATTTCTGGTTAACGCTAAGGAAAATAATTACAATCATCATCATCATCTTAGCTGCACGCTTACAAGAAAAACTTATACTTTAACAGATGTGCAATGAATTCAATAATATACCGCTGCCATTGTGCCTCAGGGATGGAGTATGAACAATCGGTCCATTTGTGAAAAAAAAGTATAAATCAAATAAGAGAAACAAAAAGGAAAGGAAGTTTACAGTCTTATATATATTTTTAAGACTGTTGTTAGATTTTTAGAAATTGTATCAAATCAAAATGAAGACCCACTCTTATGAGAAGAGCCACACTGCTTGACCTGTTTTTTTTGTGTGCCTATCACACTATTCAAGCTAAACCGGCTTATTTACACAAGTGGAAGTTCTGTATTAGTCTATTCAGGAACAAGTGGCCACCCAACTCCTTCCAATAAGGCGGGAGAGGTGGGATTTGTGTCCAGTGCTACCCCTCCTTCCCATCCCCCACCGACAGAGTTTTTTCTCTCTCTGTATGTCCCTAGGGACTGAAAGAGAAAATCTGTTTGAGTTGACGACTTGTTAGAATTCCAGCAACCTTTGACCTCAGCGGGCTGCATTTACAGCAGGGAGTCTGCCCCTTGTTTATGCTGTGTTTATCCAACCTCACACATAACAGGCATCTATCAATTCACACTTGTGTTTATCTTCCTCCTTAGTAGGGAGTACTAAGTGTACAACCTTCCAGAGTGTGTCAGATGTATAGCCATCTAATTGACCATAGATCCTCCCGCCCCACAGTGCTGAGGCTGCCTTCCCATACCCACCTGTAGCCAGTCAGGTTCACTTACCAGAGCTGACGCCAGGTGGATAATATAAGTCACACTGTGAAACTGCATAGATCGGTTTGGTCATTTCATCTTTTTCAGCCATATTCCCTATCGGGGTGGGGGTCTATTTTGCTTCTACTCCAGCTATCTAAGCTACGTTTGTGGAAAGAGCAAAGGTTACTATTAAATTCTTGTTGTTTTTTGGTTTGCTACTTGGCTATTAGTATTAAATGCTCACGCTTCCTGTAATTTGTCATTTTTCATACTATTGCTGTCTCCCATGATATCTAGTGCATTTTTAATTTGTTGAACACCCATTTGCTTGCTATGTTTACAGTGTTTGACCTCCCCCAAGATTCCGAGGAAGTAGAATCACTTGTTTATTCATCAGGTGTTTAACATTCTTGCCATATGAACTCCACCACTTCAGCATTTAACTGCAGCCTAATCTGGCACCCATATCACCTTACTCCTGCACCACAGAGGTGTGTTGACTATGCTATTTATTACTGTTTCCTTACCCACAAAGCTAAGATTATGGGATTGCCAGCCCTTTAGTTTTCTTTTTATGTTTTCAACCAGCTGTTGCCAGTTGTCCTTATGTATGTTTGTCTGTCTAGCTAAGGGATACACTATACCCAGAATTTTAATTTTACCCTTAGCCCATCTAATACCAAAACCGGTGGAGTTGTGCGAAACTTTTCTGAAAGCAGCCCAAACCATGCGACTTCTGTTTTGGTTTTGTTGATTCAGGCACCAGATGCATATTCATATTGTTTAACTTATCGATGGCTATCGGTAAACGCCCTGTGTCATGAAGTATGGTCATGGTGTCATCAGCACCCTGTATGATTTTAGCTTCTATATTATCTGTTATTTCTATTCCTTTGATTTTCTCTTCAGCACGCTTCGTGCATGCTAACGTCTCTGCAGTAAGTACATACAGTAAAGCGCTGAGAGGGCAGCCCTGACGTATTCCGCAAGAGGGTTTAAAGCTGACGCGAAGCCGTTCTGACTAATTCTTTTTCCAGATATTGGTGTAACATAACTTTATCCAACTAATAAAGTCTTCCCCGAACCCAATCTGCTTAAGTGTCTTTAACAGAAAGACCCAATGTACCCTGTCGAAAGCTTTCATCTGGTTGATGACTAGCATAACGCCTGGGGAGCCTTCCGTCTCCCTTCTATACAGTATTTCTCTGATCAGTTGTAGGGAATCCATAATCATCCTTTCTCTATAACGAACAGGTTTGATCCTCTCCAATAACTTTATACACAACATTGGCCAGCCGATTTGCTAATACCTTAGCTATGATTTTATACTCGTAATTTGGTGGATTAATTGGCCTCCAGTTCATCGGGCATTCCCTGTCACCTGCCTTGTAAAGGAGGATGACAATGGTGCTGCACTGGCTCACTGAGAGGTCCAATCGCTTGTTCGAATGCACTACGACTGTCAAAATCACTAGCTAGTAGGTATTTGAACCTTTTATAGAACTCCAGCTTGAGGCTGTCTCTCCCTAGTGACCTATCATTGTTTAATGCCTTAACGGCATGTTTTATTTCTAGTTCTTTCTTCACAAAAGCTTGGCCCCTACAGGTTCTAGTTTATTTCTGACAGGCCTAAAAGTTTGTTTTGAGCCTCCGGATAGGCCTGTTCCTCTGTGTGTGGCTGTTCTATGCCGAGTTTCTTCAGTGTTATCTTCCCTACATCCCACCATTCCGTTAGTATTGGGATACTTATTTATTTACATTCCCCGGTCTTCCCAGAAACCCTGTACACTTTCCGTGTGTTCGGATCCTGTCAGAACAGAGGTGTTGAGTTTCCAAGTTCCAGGTCCCCTGGCCACTACCCTATCTGTGAAACTATCTGTAACTGTGAATGATCGTTCCAGGGGGTCTAGTACTAATGTGTGCTGTCTATTCTAGTTGCTACACCATATCTATTACTATAGTGAATGTGTGACTTCTCTTCTTTGTGTTTATTTCTATATGCATCAACTAGGCCGGCTTGTGAACAAAAGGTTTGCAGCTGCATAGCTCCAGCCAAATGTGTTCTGTGGTTAGTGTCTGGGACCCTGCCTATCTAATCTACGGTCTGGGATGCAATTAAAATGACCCATCACATAAATTGCGACTGCAGGGAAAGACTTAAGTTCTTCTAACATAACTCTGAAGTTCTGAAAGAATGCAACATGTCTCCTCTCTCGCTATGTTGGGAGCATATGTTGATGCTATTATTGCCTTTGTGTTATTTTCTAATTTTAGACTAGCTATGATTAGTTTAAGAGTGCTTTAAGGTGAAATTCAACTGGGGATGAAAAAGTATAGCCACTCCTCTATTTCAATGAAATAGCCCAGAGACATCTGAGCTAAACTACAACTACAACCACCAGCCACAAGTGAGTTCTCCTATTCTTATGAAAGCTTTAGCTTTACAAATTTGAATACAGAACCAGGATGGGTATACAAAAGAATCTGACCCTAAAAGATACACACAAGTTTAAGTTTATTTTAAAAGAACAAGAAATGCAAATAAATCAACACCCATTATGTACACGGTTACTAGGGTACATTTTTAAAGGATATGAACAAAAAAACAAACTGACTGACTGATCTAATATTGCTAGGGATGTTCAGATGAAACTCAGATGAAAACAGAATTGCCATAATTGTATCCAGCTGAGATTCTTCTAAATATCTGTTATAGTATCATCATAATCATTATCAGTAGTATAAAAAATTACATTAACATTACACTTTTATACAATGATGGAAGCTTTAAACTGGTAACCTACTATTTGTAATGACAATGATGGATTAAAGTCAACAGAAAGACCATCTATTGGATTAGTCTTTCAAATGTCATGAATTTTTCCATATCATCAATAGACAGCCACATACATATTTACTAATAGTAATTTATAAACCAAAAAAAAAAAAATTACATTAACTTTGTAATTTACTGTTCAATCAACTACTGTTATTCTGTATAACCAAAGAATGGCAATTATCAGTTTCAAAATGGCAAAAACATCCAGTGCTAGAAGCAGCTAGAATTTCTATAGATAACATCCTTGGAAAGATACAACATTAATATAACACATTTTTCATCAGATCTTTAGAAACTAATTGTGTTATATTAATGCTGCATTTTTCCAAGGATGTTACAAATTACACCGTTTCTAATAAATACATAAAAACAGGCTACAAAAAATAACTTTCCGTCTGCTCCTGAGGTATATGCAGGTGTCCTTTATCAAATCAAGCAGCTGATTCCAAATCTGAAGTCAGAATTAACCCATCCCGTCAGGATTTGTAGATACAGAAAAATGGCGTTTTCAGTCATTGTTTATTAATAAATAAAGCACATTGCAAAATTGCAGAAAAGAGATTCATTTCACAATATAAACACATTGACAGTTACTGTACAATATATAAACACATTGTATAAAGTGTACATTAACTGTTTAGAAATGTTTTGAGTACTTGATTTTACGCTGGTGAATAGCAGTGGTTTGTCTCTGAAGAAACCAACAATGGTCTCCCATCATGTTGGAGTTGAATCTCCCCTGATAGCGGGTCTCCATTGTCTTTGTGTGTTGGTGGAACCTCTCTCCACGCTCATCGGTCAGCAGCATGGTTGGCTGGCAAGGAATCCAACTTCAGCGACATAAGGCAGCCCATTTCTTTAAAGGCTTTCATCATGTCTTGAACCAACTCGCCATAGTTGTCTGCTTTGTGGTTCCCAAGGAGATTGTGGACTACCAGTTTGAAAGCCTCTGGTGGATTAAGCCTCGACTGGAAGACTGGATTGGAAAATAAACCACGAGTTTGTGGTCCGACAGATATTCCAGCCTTCAACACTCATCACCTTTACAAAGCTCTTTGTTAGGCCCAGCTTTATATGCAGTGGTGGAAGAAATATTCTTTATGGACGTACCAGTGGCACATGTTGCACATTGAATTTTCTTGATAGCCATTCTTGGATCTTATAGTGACTTGCATCGTCTCGGCTACTCCACAAGCACAAAAGGCACGTGTGTTTGGTATACCAAAGCTGCAGACCAAACAATAGGCCCATCACTTTTAAGTCACCACATATGTACCATTTCTGGTCAGCATATTTCGTGAGTTTCAGTAGAAGTTCCTTGGACCCGTACGTGTCTTTCATACCGACACCAGAGACACAGATGGCTTTTCATTGCCATTGTGGAGAAGCACGGCTTTCAAACTGAGCTTGCTGGAGTTGATGAATAACCCCCATTCATCAGAATGGTGTTCATATCCTAGCTACTTCATGAGGCTGTTCACCTCAGTGCAGTAGCACACACCGTCTGGTAGAATGCTGCCAAGCTAGCATGGCAAACATGGAAATGAAAAATTTTCATGCCTTCTGCCAACAAGTTCCACTCTTGCAAATGCGAACCCAACAATTCTGCCTTTTGCTTAGACAGCTCCAGGTCCCTGACAAGGTCATTTAACTCTTTCAAGTTGATCAGGTGAGGTCGTTTCTTTGACTCCAATTCTTCCAACTGACAGTTCTCCACTACAACGCATGAAGTGCGGTATTCGCGTGTGCACTTGTAAGCAGGCAACCACGTGGTTCTACGTGTAGCCTGCTGTATGTACGCAGTACTAAAAAGAACACTAAAAATATAAACATTGGATTTCCAGTTATCTGTGTAACTAGAAATTCTTACGTATTGGGTTCATTTTGATTTCAGATTTGAAAACAGCATACTCAAACTAGTCTAAGACACATACTTTTACCTCAGTAACAAATTGGTTGTCTAGCGCAATCAATACAACCAGAAAATCCACCAATATGCTATAGTTATTTTACATTTCTTCACAGACTTATGATGTTCCTTCTCTGACCATCTATGTCTACTTATCAAAGTATCCAACAATTAAAATCTACTCTTTTTTTTTTTTTAAATCAACCCTGAACAAAACCAAAGTGCACCATACTGCATTGTCAAATCTAATTTGTTACAACAGTTCTAAAGAAATTCTATGCTGGACAATAGTATGTCTATAGAGTTGATGAAGAAATGCATACATACCTTGTCCCCTTCACAGATGAGTCCTGTAGACTCATCTAGTCCCACCAGAAGCAGAAGATTTACAAAGCGGTTCTGTAGTGTCATGGTCTCAACATGCTGCCTACTATACACAGAGAATGACTGAGAGAAAGCTTCCAACTGAGTTCCCACTTTACCTTTACACCTGTGTATGAAAGAACGACGAGACAAACGAACAAATCATCATCTCATGTTATATTCTGTAGATAAACCAATCCAATAAAAATGTGTTTGCGTTAACAAAACAAAGAATGTTTTTTGGTTTTTGTTTTTTTTTGTTTTTATTGCAGCGTGAAAGCATCACCTCAGCATTGGCAACCTGTACTGTAGTACAGACATTTACCCTCTTGATACCAGCTAGAGATTAGCCAACTCACGCTGTAAGTAAAATGCCAATGTTACCTGATGAAACCAACAAGTGGAAAACCAATTTCCTATGTAAATAAATACCAAAATGAAGATACAGCTTTGACTGCTGTAATTCTTTGCTATCTTGAAGGTTTGAAAAATAAAGGAAAATATTAATTTGATTAAATGAATATTATTAGAATCAGCAGAACAAATTCTACATGATAATGAAAAAGTTTTTAAAAATGTATTCAAATGGTGGTAGACAGAGACTACCCAATATAAAAAAAAATGAAAATGTTCAAAACTTTTTAGCCCATTATTAATTTTAAAAAAGGATAAAACTAAATACATGATCAATGAAGTTAGACAGGTCTTTTAATAAACAATTCACTAATGTGATCCAATCTGATATTAGAAATCACTCCAATACACAACTATGTTATTACAGGATAAAGAGAGATGTAACAAAATCGCTAACCAGCATATTGCTAAAAGTACAGCAAAGTAGTTTTTACTTCATCTCATAGTGATATAAGAACAAGATTTTACATGGAAAATACTATTAAAATGTTTTGCGAAACCCATTTTCGATAAAGGCTAGTTTTCTGAGATATTTGATATGCAAAATGCTAGTAGGTTCACAGAGAGTTAAGGATATTGGATTCTTAAAAAATTTCCAATCAGTATACATTGAAAATTCATTGTGTTTCATTAAGTACAAGCGCAGAAGTTACTCTAATCATGTGTCAGGCCACCAATGACACAGGCATCATCTTATGTTGTTGAGAAACTGTTCTGTTGCATGCCAGTGAATTTCTGTACCATTCTTCCACCACTGCAGTCTACAGATCATCTAGCATCCTTGATATGTTTTAGTGATTAAAGATGGTTCCTCTAAGGATCTCTGACAAGTGGTCACTCAGGTAGTGGTTCTATCACTTGGCAGTGATAATTCCATTGGGCTAGATGGAATACCTCATAATATTGGTCCATTGGACATCATTTTGATAAGCAGATCCTAGTCCCTACTTTGAAAGTGGCACTACAATTGGCTAAAGAATGTTGCTATTGTAGAACACACCTAATATATATTTCTGGCTAAACGCCAGTACAGTTTTGGTACATTCTACGATGCCTGCCAACATCATTAGTGATCCTTCACCATAGGGATGCATTTCTGTTCAATAAACCTCCAAAGCATGTATTCTTCCAGCATTAAAGTCAACAATAAACAATAAATCTTGACTTATCAATGAATATCACTGGCCTGCATACACCATCGTCACCACCTGGGATGTGTGCGTGTACACAGGTTTAGCAAGTGTGTCTCTGTACAATCTGAAGGAAAAACTTGGCTCCCTCTGAACATCTCAAGGTTGTTGGCACCACAAACCAGTTTCTGGAGTCCTGTTAATAATAACCTGCCAATGTAACATCCTGCTCGCTCTGAATAAACCACAACTAGATCTACTGTGGGTTCTGCAAGCTATCTAGTAATGCTGCCATAACTGATCGTGCGCACACTCTGTCCCAATCTGAGGCATACCACCCGCGCAGTCATACCTACTTCTTGTGAGTTGTCAACAATCTGGCGTTTATAAAAATCAAACGCAGAACAGCTCTCAAGTCTGTCTGGCCCTCTTTTACATCTGGCTGTGCCAGCACGAAGCACCCGTGGCAAGAGAAGCTGGTGCTAGAACAGTCAACTGCATAATCTAAGTCTGAGAAAAACCAAAAAAATGACTGAACATTAGAAACAGACTGGAAAGCGAACCTCAACAACAGAGCTTGGATTCCCTATGACATACACCAACATGTCCAAGAGTTTAGGTTATGCGAACAACTTACCGCTTCAGAATTTTACGTTCCATCTCCATGTGCCTGCATTTCCCCTAAAGTCTATAATACATTGTTTTTAAGAAACTCAGTGGAAATCTATTGTATGGCCTTAAACCACCTAGGGGCATTAATATATTTAGTTATCTCAACATCTTATATTAATTAACACTGTCACCTTTTACTGAATAACTAATTACCCTTCTAACCCTGACCCTCCCTTTCCAAACACAGATATTGTTTTTTTTAACATTAAAAGCAAACAAATGCACGACCATGATCCGTGTGTTTTTTAAATACATTACTATAATTATCCACATTATTTAAAAGCAGTTATTCATAGATCAGTATATGTTTAGAAGTAATAGTTTTTAGTTAGCTTGATTGATCATTTTATATTCCCAAAATATCAACAGATCTGAGAAAAAATATATATATATATACTTATTGACTAAAGCAAGCTGAAATAATAAAACTTAGCGATATTTACTGTATTGTTCCAAATAAGAGCACAATGCAAAGACTGAAATTTAAATTATTTTTCACCCATATTCTAAACTATTATATTTTTAAAAATTAATAACATGTTGTAGATTATACAAGATATGCAATAGGTGGTAGCTGAAAATAGAATTTAGTTGCATATATTCTAAGTAAAAGATATTCTATACTTTTACAAAACTAAAAACATAAATGTAAATTGCATAGTACTTTATTTTAAGTAATAACATGTTATCATTTATTTACTGTCCAAGATTCTGTGGACAAAAATGTTCAGTCAGATCCTTCAGCATGAGAGAGAGAAAGAGAGATGTCGTCGGTACAGAGAGAGAGAGGAGAGAGATGACCGTCGGTAAGAGAGAGAGAGAGCCGTTGGGACAGAGAGAGAGAGACTTGGTACAGAGAGAGAGAGAGAGAGAGAGAGAGAGAGAGAGACGTCGGTAGAGAGAGAGAGAGAAGAGAGAGAGAGAGAGAGAGAACGTCGGTAGAGAGAGAGAGAGAGAGAGAGGACGTCGGTAGAGAAGAGAGAGAGAGAGATAGAGAGAGAGAGAGAGAGAGATAGACCCATTGAAAACAAGTCATGAAAACACTATACAAGATAATGTATTATTAAATGACACTATCACAAAAAGCTCATTTTTTAATTAAATTGTCACTAAATGTCAAGTAGATTTTATATTTATTTATATTAAGTGCTGGTAGATATAATACAAAGTATACTGCTATTAATAAAAGATATTACAAATCAAGGAAGTATAATTACATAAATTCGGAATAGTAACAATAGGATTCCATCTATTTGGTTTTCTCCTCATTGAGTATTTATTTCAAATCTATGTTTACACTTAAACGTATATTTTAAATAAGTTTTTTTTTGTAAATCGGCTTTTAGCAGTTGCTGACTTTGCAAACCCCTGTCGTCTCGACTTTCGAGATGCCCCCCCTCACAATAGCGAATTAGAAGAAGAAAGTGTAGAGCATCAGCCCCGGTGATCGAGTAACTTACCTGGGTACAGTTAAGGGCTCTCGAGCGAGTGAGCCCCATCTCCGTTCAGCTGTGGTGTCTGGTAAAGAAGACCGAAGGAAAAAACTAGAGAAGGGAGATAAGTGCGCCAAACTGAGTCGTCCCGATCGGGATTCGAACTAGCCCCTCCACCAACTCACCCTTAGCAGTTTAGTAGCCTTCAACTGAACCCTTGGCTTTTAAGTACTCCTTTAAACTTTGTATTCGCCTAACTGGATTCAGATCCGTGGGTGGTGTTCACCTGGAGGTTTAGTCCACCATGACAACAGTTTATTTTGATTTCACACTAACATGCGAATTTGTAGCAATTCTTTCTCACGGAACACTGCCGTTAGTTACGGTATAGAATAATCTCTACTTTACTGTTATCCTCCCTCACAGATAACTAAAATCACGTTGCTTCTTGTATTAGCAACTTTAAAGGTGCGACAAACTAAAATCTACTCTAAGACTCTTATCCGCATAGCTTGAAAGTCTGTATGACGGCATCACGTGTTCTGACGTCACTTTTTAAAGTCTTACTTCGAAAGAACTCAAACACACGAGATTGGGGTTTTAAAAATACTGTATTAATATTCATTTTTTTTAATTCGTATATTCATTCGGTAATAAGTGATTAGCCATTGTCAGAAAAGTAAAAACCAATACTAAATAAATAGAAAGTGAAAATATACGTTGGCTGGCCACTTCGTTAGGACTTATGTATTTTTTTTCAGACTCTGGCCCGACCTGAGCTGCGGATGTAAATTAGGTTGGCTACATCTTGCGACAGGTGATCCCTGCAGCGCTGTATATGACATGGACAAGAGCATTTGCAGACAGGTTTACAAATGCGAAGAACGGCAAAGACATTACAGCGACACGAAAGAAGGACTTGACAATGGGTGCGCGGCTAGCGCAGGTGAGACAGTGACCGAGACAGTTTCGTTGGTTTGGCTGCTCCAAGACATCTTAGTCGTTCGAGTTTTATCAGCAACGGTAAAAGGTAAAGACAAAAGAATCCGCTGCAGCCAGGTACTGTGGTCGGAAACACGTAGTGAAGGACAGAAAGACAAGAAGACGGTTGGACAGGACAGTAAAGTAATCACCGCCCATCTTCAGCCCTGCCGTACCAGTAAATATTGCAGCGCATATCCATTTGACTAAGGAGGACTGACGAAAAGTAGTGATTGGTCTGACGAGTCACGTGTTTCATCCTATTTTGCAAAGGTAAGAGAAGACAGGTTTGAATGGTCTTTTTAGAAGGAAGAATTAATACAATGGCCTATCTAAGTTCCGACCAGGTGCATCCAGTAATACTTCGAATGTATCCTGATGGAGACAGCTACTTCCAATAGGACAGGGACCTATCATTTATGCCAACATTGTGCTTTTATGGCTTGAGAGAAACATGAAAACAACTTCAAGCATTTCCCATGGCCAGCAGAGTTTCTGGATCTCAGTTAAATGTAACTGACAGAAAAGTATGCGCCAGCCCGACTTTCTGCTTACCTCGCTTCACACATCGCGTACAATATTAATGATTGGATAGAAAACAAGAACCCCTCAGGCCACCTTCCGGTATTTTGTAGATTCTAAGCCTCGTCGCATCGTGGCTGTTATCTGGACAAAAAGAGACCCAACCCGTTATTAGGCATAGGTGTCAATAATGCGGCCGACTAGTGCGAATAGCGATTTCTTCGATTTGGTAAAGTATTCGTTAACGTATTCTGACTTGGACAAGTTAAATCTGCGAGAGAGATGGAGAGAGAGAGAGAGAGAGAGAAGAGAGAGAGAGGAGAGAGAGAGAGAGAGAGAGAGAAGAGAGAAGGAGAGAGAGAGAGCGAGAGAGAGGAGAGGAGATGAGCGAGAGAGAGGAGAGAGAGAGAGAGGAGAGGAGAGATGAGAGAGAGAGAGATGGAGGATGAGAGAGAGTGGAGAGAGAGAGAGAGGAGAGGAGCGGAGATGAGAGAGGAGATGAGAGAGATGAGAGGCGAGAGAGAGAGAGAGAGAGAGATGGAGAATGGAGAGAGAGAGGAGAGAGAGAGAGAGAAGAGAGGAGAGAGATGGAGAGATGGAGAGAGAGAGAGGAGAGAGAGAGAGAGATGGAGATGGAGATGGAGAGAGAGAGAGAGATAAAAGACATTATTTCGCTTGAAACATTTATCAGCTTTTATCTCCGAGTTAATTGGCAATACCATAAGAGTCAAGTGAAACACTAAGAAAAGTTTGTGTTTTGGCTGGAAGCAAATTTCATTTTCTGGTTTTGCCAGAAAAAAAGATAATAATACTTAGCAATCATCGGAGCAGTTTCTTTGGAGAAAACGGAAAGGACCCGAAGAATAGGAAATGGATTCCGTTGAGGCCTTTACGTCAGCTTCCTTTTTAACACGTCTACGACCCGTATACGGCGAGAACCAATTAGACCCTTTTCTGGCATGCTGTCATGATTACTCGTTAACTTAAATGGCTGACTACGGGGATATCTAGCGTATCCGGCGGCCGGAGGTGAAAATAAGTTGTTTTTTTTTTCCAAGCCAATCATCTCGTTGTCATCTCATCCACCACCAAATCCTGTCTAAGTTTAGTTGAAATTCGTCGACCGTGTGCCCCGCTACTCCGCTAGGTACACGTGCCTTTCATTAGATTTTGATTCTCTTTTCCCTTTAAAAAAAAAATTTTTTTTTTGACCGCGCCCTTCTGGAGATAAAAGGGGTTTTAATGTCTTCTACAAGTAACAGTGTAGCAGATTTCCAAAACGTCGTCAGTTATCCTGATTTTTCAATTGGTTGCGGTCGGTTTTGGTTTTGCCCATCACTAACATGGCGGTGTCAGTTTTTCACTCAGAATCTTATGGTAAACATTTTAGCACATCATCACGGGTGATACGGCTACGACTAACTAACTCTTCGCAAACCGAAAAAGAGAAGGGATCATTTTGATTCATGAAAAAAAAAAAGTTTATTGATTACATTTATCTAATTCTACAGTAAAAGTCTAAATTGCAGCTGCAGAACTCAGAAATGCGCAACTCTTCGGGATTTCCTTCTATGCACTGAAATATCTTCACGAATTAGACCCTAAATATAGTTACCCATCATTCTGACATCCCATCTTCCCTGATATCTCTTTTCCATTGTTAAATCTCCCACGTCATCTTTGAAGAAATCTAGATGAGAATGAAGGACGTGAAGCTGGAGAGGCATTCTCCATCCAAGCTTTTTGTAAATTCGCCTTGCAGTCCTTTCAACAAAAAAAAAACAATTATCTTAAAATCTCCACAAACATCCCACTTTTGTTTTGTAGTCAATTGTCTCCAGCTGAAGCTTAACATTTTCATAATCCTCTCCATATGTACAGAATGGTCAATGGGTATCGATGGATATTTGTTTCCATTGTGAAGAAAAACTGCTTTGAGCCTTCTCGCCGAACTGCCAATGAAGAGACGCCATTAAGTAGGATTGGTCACAGTACCCAAGCCATTAATGTCACCGCAGAAGCACAATTTGCCATTCACTGAGAAGCATCTTCAGAATTTTTCACACCTCTTTCAGGAAGATGTAGATTTACAACTGCTATCCAAGAGATTCCATCCTCCCAGCCTTGATATAAGAAGCTCAGCATTAGATTTTGTTAAACCTAAATCTCGTACTTAGTCGTCCAGTTCTTGCTGTTTTGGAAAATGAACCTTCTTTGAATTTATGTCAGAATCATAGCTGGTGATGAATCTGTTTCTTTGGATTTGGATTGTGGCTGTGACACAGGAAGGTGATGATGGAATATTTAGATACACAATATCATGTCGGTTTTTGGTGTTCCTAAATCTTGACTCATCCATCAGACAAAAATAACAGCCATTTATGTGATTCTTAGGATCTCGCTAAATATGAGAGAGAGATTCAAATGACATTGCTTTACAATCTTCTCTTAGCCATCCTTCTAGTGCTGATCTGCATATTCCACTACCCACCCACATGAGGTGCCCATCACCAATCTTCATTCCAAAGTATGATTCATAAACCAGTGAAAATTTATGGCTCGGTCTGATATAATCCACAAACATAACAATGAGTCTGCAGAGAGCTTGCATTTTCGATTTGCAGGCATTCTTATCTAATAAAAGAATTTTAAAATCACCAGTTAAATGCTTTTATTTCATACTGGGCTGAGTGTGCATAAAAGTTTATATACCTTGGTTTATGGATGAAAGTTCTATAAACTTATAGAAAGTGCTAGAATATTTTAGTGAGTTATAGAATGTTCCAGAAAATTCTAGAAAGTTTAAAAAAAACTTAGGAATTTTTAGGGTGTTCTGTATTATGCGCCCATTCTATCAACTATAATAGTAGTATTATTTCTAATATACATGACATTCAAATCCAATGCTATAACTGTATTTAACATACAAAACTGCCATGGAAAATGTAAAAAAATCAGGTTAACTAAATTTATGGTACCTAGTGTAATACAACAAATTCTCATTTTGTTGTTGTTTTAAATCTTGAATTTTTTATTTTTTAATTTTTTTTAAATTTACTATTCGAAAGATGAGCGACCGGCGGTCAAACAGTTAGCTTACTGGACAGTTCTATTCCCGGTCGGAGTCGGAGTCGTCACTTTCCTGTCAGTTTTCTCTCGCTCTTCTTTCTTCAACCACCTCCGGTCTCTCTCTCTCTCTCTCTCTCTCTCTCTCTCTCTCTCTCTCTCTCTCTTGCTCACTGTACTTACGTCATATCTTTTCTATGTACTGACGTCATCTCTGTCTCTCTCTCTCTCTCGCTCACTGTACTGACGTCATATCTTTTATATGTAGTGACGTCATCTCTCTCTCTTGCTCACTGTACTGACGTCATATCTTTTATATGTAGTGACGTCATCTCTCTTTCGCTCACTGTACTGACGTCATATCTTTTATATGTACTGACGTCATCTCTCTCTCTCTTGCTCACTGTACTGACGTCATATCTTTTATATGTACTGACGTCATCTCTCTCTCTCTTGCTCACTGTACTGACGTCATATCTTTTCTATGTACTGACGTCATCTCTCTCTCTCTCGCGGTACTGACGTCATATCTTTTCTATGTACTGACGTCATCTCTCTCTCCATGTCTCTAACCCAAACCCAACACCCTCTAGCGGATAACTGCAGCACTAAGCTCTCACGCCGGAGTTGTTGTTTTGTTCCTGTATGCCGAGGTCCGGTGTACGGTGCGACTACGTGAAGGATGAACTATCGGATGTTGTCAGCTTCAGGCGGACGTATCTACAAACGAGGTTCGTTAAAGTTTTACTTCTGCCTCACAAAGTAGCCTCGGTTCTGTTATTTATCTGTGCTCTCCGACGTTGCTAGCCGAGAGGGGAAAGTGGACGCGCGGAGCTGAAAACGTTGAACATTACGGACTTTCGACCATGTCCGAAAAAAAGGAGGTGGCTGTGGGGGGGGCACCATTGGGCTATCTACAAAACCCGGCTTGGGACTCAATGGGGAACGAACTGCGCGTAAATGGACTGATATTAATATGGTCAGGCACCAGCATCAAGTCAGCTGCACAATCTGAAATCACGGACCCGCTGGGAATTCTTAAATCGATTGACTCTCACCGAGACACGAATTTTTCAGCCAAAATAAGAGGCTGGATTTTCCGAGTCCCAGTCGTCACACCACCGAACCTTTTTCAACTTTCTCGTGCGCTTCCAAACAGTACCAATAAGAATGAATTTCTTAAAGGGGCTATTGGCTATTTTAAGAAAAAAAAAAGGGTTGGGAAACATGAGACGTTTCAGATATGTCCTAGCTTTAAAAACGGTCGCCAAAGGGAGTCCCGTATTTACTGGCACCAAGTCTGCTGAAAATAAACTTTACAAATGGCCTTTACATGGCATTTATAGACGCATTAATGATATACCTGGTGTCTGCTAAGCAGAGAGAGGTACATGATCAATACACAATTTTCGAGTATATATTAATCACAGCATTAAAAGTTACATTTCACGATGTTTAACTTAAACAGACAAACAACAAACAACGACACCAACAACAAAATGAATAATTCACAGCATTTATTTGAAATATCTGCACTTGCTTGTAAACTATTCCACACCAATCAACAAACCCATCGCTAAAATTATACTTTCCGATATCTAGCCGCGCCGGGAGTTTAGCTAATTGGTAATTATGACCCCTAGTAGAGAGTTGAAAATGTGAATTTCTGTGTCTACACGCTGAATATTTCGATATTATTTTTTGGAAAACTCCTTTTTTTTTAAAAAAAAAATAATTTTTTTTTTAAATATGTTTAACTATTTTAAACTTACCAGTTCTAAGAATTTTTGGTCGTTAGATGCATCCTGATTCCTAGGACCTGAAAACATTTGTAGAGTCCCTTTAATAAATTACGTTCTCTTCTCGGATGAGGACTTTCATCATCAGGGCATTGGATTTGAAAAATTCTATACACATCGGTATAGCGAGCACTACTCACGATGGCTCCCATTGACTCTGGATACACACAGAGATACAGGTAAACGCCCACTCAGGTAAAGGGGTCCGAAAGTTTTTACTGAAGCTGATAAAACGGAAACCATTTTTTTTTTTTTTTTTGTTGGTTACAATAATTAAATTAATTAAAGGACCTCGATAGTCCAAAGGAAAGAGAGAAAAACAAAGAGGAGTTTTGATGATTAGTTTTTAAAGAAATCGCGTTAATTTGTGGTTTGTTTTGCTTTTAATGGATTTTATTCTTCCATTTGTCGCACTTTGGAAGTCGCTAACGCGAGAAGTAAGTAACGTGATACACCGGAGCGCGTGCCGGACTTCATTATAGGACCCGGACCCCGGTGTCAGAATCCCTAATCTAACTACACTATCTGCTGACCTCCCCTTAAATCGTCCACGCAGCCTGTCACCGCCTGCCAAACCTCGTGGCGCTCTCGTATAATCTCGCGCGTGTTCTTACGCATTCGAAAAGGTCTCGTTTTGTTGTTGTTGTTGTTGTTGTTGTTTTTCTGGCGAAAGGTTTGAAGGAATTTAACTAGGATATCTAATTAATTCGCTCGGATGCTTTGAAAAGGGGGGCGAACAGCCATTCCAAAAGGAATAATATGGCGCTGGTAAAGGCACTCCGCTTCTCACGTGTTCAGCGAGGTTCTGTGACGTCATCGGGTCGAGGAGGCCGCTGTGACATTGTACGTCACGTGATGTCTCCGTGCATAACAGGTACAGAAGGAAAATCTGCACGGATTTCACCTCTTCCATAATGCTAATTGTGTATCGTTTAACACGCAGCTATCGGCGTAGATTACGTATTCCTCAACGTGAAAACTAAGGAGAACGGAGCCAATGGAAGAGATTGCACGTGATGGCGATGAAGGAAAAATCGTTTCCCCCCCCCGAGAGTTATGCAAACGATACACTGAGATTGTCCAAGTCGCAGCAGCTCACAGCATCGTTGTACAGTTCAGAGAAAACATAAGTGTTCAATCAGCCCTGAGACGCCCATCCGGGAAAAACGTGACAACTATCAGCAGTTTCCAGAAAGCCGGGAAGATGTAGAGAAGCCATTATTAGTCCAAAAGCAGTAAGAAGTGGGCTGTGTTTAAGAACATCCCCTCCAAAAAAGTCATTCATCAGAAAAAAAACGACCAGTTTTCAAAAGAACATGTACAAAAAGCTTTCATGTCTTTTCCAAATAAACTCTATTTTGTAAGTTGGGTAATTTTAACGTTCGGAAGCGTCCTTTCCGGTCACCAGATAAGATGTATGAATCTGTCGGGAGAGTGGGAAAACAGGCGTGTCAGGTATCCAAGGTGCCGAGGGCTGGAGAAGGAATAGGAGAAAGTAAAGAAGGTTTTGTTTGACTAAAATGTACATAATTATGTTATGATAGTTGATGGCTGACATAAAATACGACAGGGAAATGTTTTAAAGTTAAAATAGGTACCAAGAACGGGAGCCTTCTGTCATTTTGCTACCTTATTAAGCATTGACGAATTTCCGTAAGATGGCGTTACCGTTTTCGGTGCCTCTTCCTCTAATGCTGATCCGTTCCCGCAGAGTTGATGAGTCATTTATGAGAAAATTCCTAAATAATATGGGAATCCGCCTTTAGAGAGAAATCGCTACCAATAAATCTACTTCCCCCCCCCAAGCCTCATCAGGTCAATAATTAAAGAGAAATCGCAGTATCCACAAGAAAACCACTCAGCGGTTTAATATATAAATGATTAATTACTCTACCGAAGGAAAGTTTTGAAAATGCTAGCCAAAGTAAGGAATTCCATCTTTGATTATCTACATGGAGAACTAGAACGATATTTACTCAGCAGCGTTCACTACTTTCCATGTTAATTTCCTTTTAAATACGGAATAAAAATTATCTTCGTTCTTGAGGAAAGTCATTTTTTTTTAAGATGAAGTAAAGTGAATGTCATTTTTCTTCCGGTGAATCATTAGAAACCAATGTATCGATTACAGCGTCGCGACATTTACACATCATTCGATATCTTTCATACTTATTATCAAGTAATACCGTATAGAGACGGATTTTTCCATCTTTAATAAAGTCATTAGAGATGCGGCTGAAGTGAATTGTCGTGCAGGCCCGCGCGTGCGTGCGTGCGTACGTGCGTGTGTGTGTGTGTGTGTGTGTGGTGTGTGTGTGTGTGTGTGTTGTGTGTGTGTGTGTGTGCGCGCGCGCGTGTGAAAAATGCTACAATTTAAAGACAAATTTACTAAAACGCCCACTCGATGGTGACGATACAAAACCAAACTTAACAGAGTTGCCGACCAGCGTGGTTTGTTAATTTCCGATATGTAACTCTCCTGTGTCAAGAAACAAGAAATAACCCGAAAACACTTTTGCGCGTCATTGCGTCAAAATCTGATCCCGTCTGGACGTGTAATTTACAATGTGACGCGAGAAGCGAAGCGGAGGTTGGTTGCCACCTATCGGTGCCTTAGATCAGAAACAGAACTTACAGTCTCAGCGAGATCGCCACAAACAATCGGAGACAGATAAATTAATGGGCATCCTTGGTCAGGGAAATACGGACCTGGGTATGCATCAATAATGAGGAATCGAAACCGAGAGACGAATATAAAGCATAGGTACACACAGCGTTATTACATAAAGTACACAGAACGAATACGTTGTACTGCGCATTGATATTTTGTGAGTCAGCCCTTGATTTATGCAGACTGTGACACCTTGTTTTTGTGATCCCCCTACAGGTTACCAATGTAGGATTGTGGTGTGCTGTTCCAAATATCCTGTGGCACTTCCCACATTTCATCTAAGGCCTCTGATTTCCGCTTAACTTTCTCAATAGTAACATAACTCCAGTTGCTCGTATCAGGACATTGTGGACGCCAAGACATCTTTGTAAGGGCCCCATCCCATCAGCCTCTTTACGTTCCAGATAGATTTTAGCCACTTGGGGAGGCCATAGTTATGTCTGGAAGATGAATCTCCGCCCAAAAGAAACGTCTCCCCGAGGAAATAGCATGATGGATAAGAACCTGTCTGACTTGCCCGCAATTAGTATACCTTCGATTTTATGCAAACTTCCGACAGCTCCTCGTTCGTATTGATCCACCCTTGTCCCATGCTTCACTGTAGCCGGTGCACACTCCCTGATTTTGCCTTCGGGTAAACTGTCGTTGATTATCGCCAAACAGATAACTTAGATATTCGCAAGATCTCTACTGGCCCATCACCTGTCACGTATATAGCATAACCCGCGGTACTTAGCAACACTTCTGCCCAGTCCGGACATTCTTATTCGATCGCGTTTTACCATTCTTCAGTAGCTTTCTCGGATTTTTGATGTGCAGCTTCTTCTGAAACGAAGTTCGGGCTGCAACCTGCCGCTTGGGGGTATCCGTTACTGGCTAAGACTTCGATGTCTATACAATTACTGTGTGAAATTTCCTCCCTAAGAGCCAGCATTCACCACACTACAACGATGTCGTTACCTATACTTTTACAGTTCGTCTACAAGTCCACGTAACCCCTCTGATTGCTTACATGGCAATCAACCACAATGTACTGCAGCAACACATGACTTCAGCTTGGAGGTTTTTGGTTTTACACCCGAGATGCGATTCTATCATGAGTTATTTGCATCTTATAATCAATTGTTTTTTTGTTTGTTTCCATAATTATTTGCATAATTCCTTACCGTTTTCTCACGTAAAATGGTCAGATCCTTTTTTCCCTAGGCTACAACTGTTCAGCATAATAATAATAATAATAATAATAATAATAATAATAATAATAATAAATAATAATAATAATAATAATAATAATAATCTTTTTAAATTTACTTTTTTCTCTTTAATAAAAAGAGCCGATTTAAAACACTGATTTCGTTCCGTCGTAACACGAACCTGGGTTAGCTAATCCGCTAGGTGGCGTTGCTCTGCAGCCCCACTGTCTATAATCTCCGACTTGTTAAATTCCAAACTCCGTGCATCCTTAACTAGAATCTCTGTTGCTTTTTTTCATTGTTCTCTTATCTTTGTACTTCGTAAATCCGCTAGGTGGCGTTGCTCTGCAGGCCCAATATCTATAATCTCCGACTTGTTAAATTCCAAACTCCGTGCATCCTTAACTAGAATCTCTGTTGCTTTTTTTCATTGTTCTCTTATCTTTGTACTTCGTAAATCCGCTAGGTGGCGTTGCTCGGCAGGCCCAATATCTATAATCTCCGACTTGTTAAATTCCAAACTCCGTGCATCCTTAACTAGAATCTCTGTTGCTTTCTTTCATTGTTCTCTTATCTTTGTACTTCGTAAATCCGCTAGGTGGCGTTGATCTGCAGGCCCAATATCTATAATCTCCGACTTGTTAAATTCCAAACTCCGTGCATCCTTAACTAGAATCTCTGTTGCTTTCTTTCATTGTTCTCTTATCTTTGTACTTCGTAAATCCGCTAGGTGCCGTTGCTCTGCAGGCCCAATATCTATAATCTCCGACTTGTTAAATTCCAAACTCCGTGCATCCTTAACTAGAATCTCTGTTGCTTTCTTTCATTGTTCTCTTATCTTTGTACTTCGTGCAACGAAACGTACTTTCAAAAACTTGTCTTTCTGGCGTAAAACATTTTTAATGGACTAAAGCCGAAAGGATAATCGATGTATGGGATTGGAATATGAATGCAGTTACACGCAAGTTTCAAGAGAGAATGGCTTTTAATAACGTTTGAGAAATCCATTATAGTTTAAACGAAAGCCAATTTTATAGCTAAAATCTGACACCGAACTTCGAAATTTTCGTACAAATTAGAATTCTAAATACGAAAAGAAAGAAGAAAAAAAAAACACTAGAATCCTAGAAGAGTTTTTTTTTTTTTTGAAAGCTTTGGTCCGCAAACTAGAATTTTAGAATTTTTCTTTTCCTTTTTTTTACTGTTGGTTTGTTTCATTTATATTTTATGGTTAAACAGGAAATTAGGATTTTCAATATAATGTCCCATACACCGTAAATTGAGGAAAATAGGGCGATAAAGAGATATTCGGGTTGTTTTTTTTAATAGTTATGTTTTTGGAGGCCTGAGGTAACGGCTCGAAATGGCAGCCTTTTAAAATCCAACTGGACCAAAGAATTTCTGCGTTCGTTCTTATTGCCATCCTCCAAGACATTTGCTAAACGTCTGACCGTTTTCATTCTGTTTCCGGCTCGAGGAAGACTTCATATGATGGAATCTACATTGACAGCTAGAAAGAAGAAGAAGAAGAAACACGTTTTCATATCGACCAAGAGAGTGAGACAAAAAGAAAGCCACTATTTCTGGTTTCGGAATAAATGCGTTGCTGATTACTCCAAAGTAAATCGGATTAAAGAATACGCAAACAAAGGTTCACGGCCGCGGTTCTTCTCAGCGATATTAGCCAACAGCCAGTAAGTAGAAACAGGTATTTCGTGGAATGTTCTGGTAATGTAGCTGTCAGAATTAATTCTGGGGCTACACGGGTTAAAATGATATGTCGGCCGCTCTGGGTGCCGGCACATCGAACGTCACACAGAAGATAGGCCGCCCCCAGCGACTTATCTTGGTTCCTGGGAAATACGAGTCTTATTTATTTTGGTTATTCACATAATTAACGAAGGTATTGAAACAGCGCACGCACAAGAATTCTTCGAAATATGTAGAATTAATCATTTCAACAGACAAAACGAATAATGATCTCTGCGTGTTCCAGACGCTAGAGCGACAATAAGCACTGCAGGTCGGCTCTTTTGTATTTGAGATTGTAGCCGACTTCAGCTCAGATAGTCCTTTAGTTATGGATTTCTAACGTTAAACTACATAACTCACGAATTATTAGTACGAGATCGGAATAAATAAGAACTTTAAAAAGCTACTTTGACCATTTTCTGTCGCATTATTAGTAATTAGTGACTGGGTGGGGTGACTCACGAAGCTGTGGTCTGGCGTGAAGGGAATATTACCAGCAAGAGTAAGGTAAGAACTAGAAATTACCGGCGATGCGATATTTGCAGAAAGTGAAGGGTTAATGTGAACCTTTCCCGTCATCTTATTATTAGTAAGTAACAAAACTAATAAATGGATCCAAACCGACCAACTTTCCCTGTCGCTATTCTCGGAATTCAGTTCTGAGAAGAATCTGCCCGGTCTAGCCCCTTGTGGTCAATTTAAAGACCCCGGGAGGGGTCGGTTTGGTCAGCTCCTGGCATAGTTTCCTTTCGCTCTTCTGTACCAGGTTTTCTCCGGCCACTCGGTTTTCCTCCCGCAGCAAAACAGTAACCTTCTAGCGAGGATTCCCTGGTGGGTGCGTGGTGAAGGTATCGTGGGATAACTCTTGATTGACCTCTATCTTGACCAGCATTCAAGACCTCCTATCGTTCCCCCGATAACTCGCTTGATCATCAAATATATATACGTTTGTTGATGGTTCTATAATTATGGTCAGTAGTGTATTTGTTTGTTCTTCATCTTTTCTTCTCAGGGACACACCTGAAAAATCTGGAAAATAATTTACCAACGTAGAGCAGCAGGGAGGTGCAAACGCAAAACCGACTTCTTCCTGTCGATAATCCGACAAACAATTCCCACGTTTCAATTTTATAAAAAAAAGCTGACCACTTTACCTCCCCTCTCCTGCCCAGCCTCATCAAGAGTACAAGTTTTCTCTTCCTGATTTTTTGTAAACATCATCTCACTTCTAACGTCCAGGAGTCTGCTCGTTCAAAACTCACATTTCAAACTTTGATCACCTATTTGTCATCAAAATTTCTTCCTGGGATACTTTTCTGCTATCTTCTCAATTACCGCCGTCTCTGTACCCATTACGGTATTTAAATTAGGAACTCACCCCCTTTCCCCCCCATAAATGCATATTAAATCGTTATCAATCTTTACTGAGACCTTATTAAAATATTCTGTGCAACTGCGACTAAGAAATTTTAAATAATGGTCTTTAGTTTTTTTGTATTAATTTACTCTCCGTATTCGGTTTCTATGGAATTTCGGGAAATTCGTTACTTTCCAAGTTTTGTATTGGTGACCCCTAATTTTCTTGCCGAGGACGCTACAAAGGGCTATGCTTACGTAATCTTGTAGATAGTACTGTGCGGTGTGCATTTGTGCTTACGTCATAGTTGTGCAGCGTTCCCGTCGGTTTAGACGCCACTACCACTTTCTTTTTTTTTTGATTTCACGTTTCAGAGCTGAAAAAATAAAAGAATAAAGATGGCGGTTTCTAGGGTATTTCCGTGGGGAATGTTTAAAAAATGTCGTGTCGAACACTAGTCTCAACAAGGGAGACAATTCGAATGTGTGTCGGGTGGACATAGAACCGCGGCTGTCCGCTAGAGAGCCCTTTTGCCTACACTGCGCCGGCCGGGCACTTTTGACTTAGGAAGGAAAAATGGCTGCTTGAACTCTTCATTATCGGGCAGGAAAGGGAACAGAAGCTTCCGGAAAATGTCACACAGCCGGCTGGTGAAGCAGAGCGAAAGAAACCCGTAGCCAGGGAGGCACGATGCCAAACCAATAACATTTTGGCGAATGAATAACGCATAGAAATTTTTCTATAAAGTATAGAAATTCTCTCTGTAATAAACTAGAGTATCGAGCGTTGTTGGTTTGCGTTTCCTTTCCCTTGGCAACAAAACAGCGGCCTGTTTATCCCTTTGATTGCATCTCAAAGCAACAGAAGCCTGCGAACATTTGAAGTCTTCCTCTCTTCAGTAATTTTTCTATTGTCTCTACTTTGTCGTCTTTTTTTTTTTTTTTAAATACACAGAACCTATCACACCTCCAACGCTCTAACCACTTGTATACTATCTGGGTTGAAGTTTTTCGCCCACTACTCTTAAAATCTGCATTATCGCTCCAGTTCTGTGTGTTTTGCATTACGAGCGTGTTAGTCAGATATACAGCCAGTACCACGTGAATGCAAACAAGTGCTCGTAATCTGGGCAACCCGGGTTCTAAGTAAAGTGTGAACTGACGTGGTGGTATAGAAGGCTTAGAATATTATTTAACCTAAACAATAAAAAAAGAAAACTTACCTAGAATACACTTGGACCACACTGAAAATCGATTACCGGAATAATAATTCTCAGCTATCTATTGCGAGTCGATCTACCGAGCGACATCTTCGAGACTTACAAATGAAATTTCACCATTACAAGTCGCCAACTTGTGCGAGTACCGAGGATTTGTTCGCTGTTCGTGAAGTCTCGCTAGTGGAGGGAGGGGGGCGGGGCGGCACCGGCGACCTTACCATTAGCTTATTTCTGAGTATTGCTGCGTGGGCGGTATATAGCTGATGATCTGGCTTTACATCATTCGTCCCGTCTCGGCTTCCAGCCGATACAATCAGATTTAGAGCTTTCTTCCCAGTCTCAGACTCTGCCATACTTCTACCAAGAACAATCTAAATCCCAGATGGATGCGCATCCCGAACGTAAAATGGAAGCATCTAGTTGGACCAAAACTAGAATCCCTCTGAACCGCGTAATTGTCGAATCGGGACGATCGCTATAAGCGGGGTGGGGGGGTTGTTTTGTTGTTTTTTTGCCGTTTCTATTTTCGCTCTGCGCTAACTTGGCGTTTACAGTTAAAGACGTTAACCCTCCCCCCACAGAGCGATCATCGGACACTCTCCTAGAAACAGAAATTTGCCGGTGACGGCGGCAGACTGGACGGACAGGACAGCCTCTGCCTACGTACGTCCGCCATTAGAGAGGAAATGGGATACAGTCCACCCACTGCACCCCCACCTACACTAGTATGGCATTACCACCGTCTGGAAGGCTCGAAAAACTTCGGAAACTAGAAGACCTGTCCAAAAAGTTGCGTTTCATTTATTTTATTTCGTTTCGTTTTGTTATTAATTCGCTCTAATTCGATTTCCGAGCGACTCGAGCCACCGGGAGCCCCAATTAATGCCGTGAATGGAATTCCGCTCACGCCTTCGGGTTTTATCGAACAAAGCCCTTTGTTCGTGACGTGCGGCGGTCGGCGCGAGGAGACGTTCTACCATAAATAATTCGTGAGGAGGAAAGTGGAGTTCTCCGCGTTGACGTAATCCACACCGAGCCCCCGTCTAAATTAAATCCCTGCCTTACGAACGGGGGCGGGTTGACGGCTGGTGTAGGACGATAGAACGAAGCCTGACATCTGTCTCGTTCATTCATATTCATATAAATCTTCGGATGACAGACTCGTTTTTTCTGACGCTGGTTTGCGGCTTCGTTTGAAATATCCACTCCTCTGCGGGATCCCCCCTTTTTCTGGCAGGAAAAGAGCGACCGACAGACACGGTTTCCGGCAGAGAGGCAAACCGCAAAGGCCGTCTATTCCCTTCGGCCGGTGGTCGCCCACGCGCATGACGTAACAAGCCGGAATGAGTTTAACGTGTGCATCACTATTGGCAAATGGCGGCAGTAATGCGCACAACTCTAACGATGCTATTAAGTGCACTGAACTTAATGCTGGCTGATCAGTTTAAGAAGACCAAAGGCGCTGACCTATCATCAGTGGGAGAAGGAAGCGGGGCACTTGTGATCTCATTCTCTTCATTCCTAATAAAATAAAGGAACATAGATTACATAAGAGTTTTCAATTCTTATGCCTGAAGATTTCTTTTAGTTCGCCAAACACATTCCAATTATGCTTTGGCGGATCGTCTATTACTGGTTTTATTCATGGAAAATTAACAAATGCATATCAAAATTGGTAAATCAAATACTCTTAAAACGGTAATTCGGAGGTGGTTTCGAGCTCCTTTCGAAAAAAATCATTTTAGAAAATTAGTGACAGTATAATTCATCCGAACACCCAACAACTTTCATACGGCTGAAGCACAACAAACGTCATTCAACACTATGCACAACTATGACGAAAAACTGAGCGTCATTCAACACTATGAACAACTATCACGAAACTCTGAAAGTCATTGATCATCTGTGCACAACTATGACGCAAAACTGGATGTCGTACAACAACTATGCACAACTATAACGCAAAACTGGATGTCGTACAACAACTATGCACAACTATGACGCAAAACAGGATGTCGTACAACAACTATGCACAACTATAACGCAAAACTGGATGTCGTACAACAACTATGCACAACTATAACGCAAAACTGGATGTCGTACAACAACTATGCACAACTATGACGCAAAAATGGATGTCGTACAACAACTATGCACAACTATGACGCAAAACTGAACTTTTCAAGTAAATCGATCTTTGATTAGTTTAAAAACATCAATCTGCAACAAGAAAGTGCTGGGTATACGTTAAGCGTTTGGTTTTTTTAAAAAAAAAAAAACTCTTTATGTAAAATAAAAAAAGAACTTTGCGTCGTCTTCCTTTTTTAAAAATAATCTCATCGCACCCCCCATTTTTTTTCTCTCTCCCATTAACGCACGAGGTAAAACTGCCACCAGTAAACCCTACTGCAACATCGATAAGTCCATCAGCAGCGATGCGAAAGACTGTGATTGATTTTATTCCCGAAATCAAGGAGCAAGAACTTGCGCTGCCACGCAGGGATGTGGGAAGCCTCCTCTAACAAAGCCATCAAGCGAATGCGTTCACTGGTAGCTGCTGGTGCGCATGTGCGTGGGTTTGACATCTGGCGAAAGGAACTCGCTCTACGCCACTGTATTCCCCCCTATTGTCTTCAGTCTTCATCCTGCTCTTTCTCATGGCACCCGTACGACTTTAACCGTCGGCTGCAACAATGCTTCGACCATAGGAAGCAATCTGAAATGTCAGCATTTTTACCCTCCCCCGCTTTTCTCCCTCTCTTCGATCATTTCCACTTTAGTTCCTCCGCCTACAAGCCGCCTACTCCACGAGGAAGACTGGCGATGAGAACGAAAAGGGGCCGTGAAGATGCTTCGTGCTACCGAGAGAAGTCGGTCAACAACGCAATTTACTGCAAAGAGTAAACAACTGGCGTCGAAGCCGGTAGGGTACATTTATTACAAACAGGAGGCTTTCGCGACGGCAAGGGTAAAGTCAGGCCCCGAAGTCTCTCCTTCCGTCGAACATCCGTGCTTATTCTCTTAGATAAAGATTTAAATGTCTAAACTTTGCATTCAAACTAAATATTTATACGCGATCCCCAGACTCGGCGGGGTCTCTTTCTTTTGGAATTCACCTATCTGTTCCACCTCCCTTCTTCTCCCTTTAAACTGAGATAAATCACTTCAGAGATTAGAAACAGTAAGGAAACCGATCCGTGTTTACACGGATCGGCAATAAATGAACTATTCGTGTCTATTTCTTTAAAGAAAAAAACTAATTTTTTTTTATAATTACTTAATCATCTGTTTTAAACTGTTTGGGTTTTGTGTGTCACGTGAGGAATGGTCTACTACCGCGCTACTTTCAGAGACACCTTATCAGAAATCCGCCCGGTATCTCCCCTCGGCGAGCTCCGATGTAATTAATGAACGGTCCCTCCTTCCCTTCGCGCAGGACCGAGGTATTGGTCACGGGTGCGGGGAAATTTTTGTGTTTTTTTTTTTTTTGTTAACCATTACAACTCGCGTGGAAGAAAATATTTAGAGAAGCTGATCCGATCGAGACTTAATATCGCCCCCCCCCCGCCCACGGATCTCGTAAACTCTCGAAATTTGCCGTCTTCGCTTCCTCGAGATGGCGGGGGTTAGATAAAAACTAATAAAAATGGGGGATAAACTTTCTTGTACCTCGGCATCAATCACTTCTGAATGGCAGAGGTCCGGCGCTTCCAAGCGATAAATCTTAATATCTCTTCCTCTCCCCCCCCCACATGGGCTAAACAGTCCTGCCACCTGGCGTCGCCTCGAAGTTGTTAGCAAAAACCGTTATTTGCCCCGATTATGACTCAGTTGTCTTCTCGCGGGAATATTTGCGGCTCTCTCCCCCGTGGAACGGAAGAGACATTATGTCTTTACCAATTAAAAGCAGAGATGGCAGGAGGGGTGGTGGAGAGAGTTTAATCTGCATAATGAAGCGACAACCGTTAATTGTTTTGGGGTAGACAGACGCTTGAAGAAACATTGGTTTTGGGGGTGAAATGTAACGGATCGTTTGAAAAAGATGCTAGACTTATTGTTTTTCCTTTTTCTAAATAAACTGAATCAAACCGCATAATAGGAACCGGATGTCTATGATATCAGAATGCAGTCTTGCGCTAAATAAATGTTTTTCTTTAATAATTAAGTATTTTTGCCTTGGAAGCTGTTTCTTTTATCGGATGATCTGTTTTATTAGCGCCATACAGAACAGGGCTTTCCGATCGCTTATATAGCGATCGCGATCACCAGCCTTTCACACAACAGCTAATCGTTGTCGTTTCCCGGATAAGATTGTTCTTATTGCCTCCCCCCCATTCACTCCGCCTTATCATTACTGCTGTATCCATGAAGAATTTAAAAAATGGCGGCTCTTTTGTAGCGTCGTGCACAGAAGTCTATAGCCACGGGGGCCAAACGTTTGGCGTCAACTTAGAACTTTCCCATTTTTCCTTGATAAATCTGGTGAATTAGTGTTATAATGTTACTTAGGTCGGTTGGTTGAGGCTCGTCACCCGCTTTCGAGCTTTTCACAGACTTAATGGGAAAAGATAAAAGTTGAAGAATCTGAGAACACGAAATCTGCCGGGCGAACATTTGCCTAAACCATGGAGGAAACGTGCTACTCGATCAGAATTATTTAGAAGCCTGATTTGAAGATGAATTATGTTAAATTTCTAGTGTGGTGCAAACTTTTGGCCGCAACTGTATTCGAATTGACCCCACACACACTCCAGCCGCACTGTGATATCGGTTGGGTGTAGTAGAAGCTAACTTTAAGGGGATAAAGATGGTGTCGAAAATGCAGTAACCCACCTTGCCGTGGCTCGTAAGTGACGTCTGGTTCTGATTTGGTACTTTCATCTTTCACTTTATATTTCCTACCGCCATTTTCTCAGCTAACTGTTCGTGCCACTGGTGATATTTTTCTTGTCGTTTTCAGAGATAAAACGATTCGTCTTTAAGTCTCTCTTTTTCCAGCAAATACCGGTTTCCATCAGGTAAACTAACTTTATAAATGCCATTAAATGCCGTATAAATTCCACCTTTATTAGTAAATACCAGTAGCTACCAGATAAAACTGTAAGTTTATAATTGTCAGGAAATATTAAATGTAGTCCCTTTTGTCAGCTGTCGCCGTCAGTAAAGTCATGTAAATTTCATCTTTATTAATATATATGTAACATTAATGCGAAATCTATTTCAGCAGTAAACGTCTTTAAATGTAAAGTTTATCTTTTCGAGTAAATGCCAGTTTTTTTTCAAATACGCCCCAGGTGGTGTCGATAGAGTCCCAGCTGGTTTCCGCCCTTATAATCACAGGGCCCTCGGAATGATGGGGCCAATATCTTGATCAGTAAACGTCATACAAAATTGGAATTAGCTTTTTTTTTTTAAATTATGTCGGTAAATTCGACTTTTAACGTTGAGCCTAACTGTTATCGTAGAATAACGACAGCCTTGTGTTGTTGTTTTTTTTACAAAGTTTTCATCCAAACCGTGCAACCGAGTCGTAAGCTAAAATGGGTTCTTGGGATTACCTGTCTTGACGAAGGGATTCAAGTTGGATAACTTTCGGCTTCTCCTGCCTAATTAAGGCTGACTCTGTGTGTGTGTGTGTGTGTTTGTGTGTGTGGAGTGAATTCATTCGTTATGACTTTGTGAGGAGACGAAAAAAATATATATATATTTGTCAGATTGTCAGAAGAGAGACACACAAACCCCTCCAAGGAATGAGGAATTTTATCTTTGGACGAAGCAGTCAATCTAATTAGAACACTTGTAGATGCTATCAGCTGTTGATTGCACGAGATAGACGCGAAGGGAACGAGATATATACAGAAATCAGCCTAATTAACTTCAAAGATCTGAGATGACTGATTTTTTTTTTTAAAAAAAAACCTTAAATGTTTGCTTTTAACCACATAAAATATATTAAGCAAAATTTAAAGCGATTCGGGAAACCAAAGGTTTAAATGCAATTCGGTGGCTTTTAGGCGTACGTAAAATGCATCAAGCAAACTTTCGCTGTGAGGGGTTAAGGAAGAGGATTAAGTTTCCCAAAATCTGCGGATTAGTCGAGTCTTTTTGATTCCACGAAACAATAAGGGTAAACCTCTGCGTCATCTGCAACGCACTGCTACTCTTTACAGGGCGAATGTCACCTTAAAACTGATGACGGCAACCTCTCGTCCCATCATCCTCCTGGATCGGATTTGGGGATTGGGGATGACAAACTAGGGTCCCCTTTTTAAAAAAAAAAAAAATCGCGTGTTAGCAGTCAGCAGACTTCCTTTTGGCGTTCGGTAGAGAAGCTTACGTAAGACAGGAAGTGAGTTTTCTCATGACATGTCCTTCTTCGGATAGGGAGTTTATTACGGAAATCGCAGAAATTGCGGCAGTTTTGTGGTTTCGGATAACGAGAAACCTCGGCGCTGCGGAGAGACGGTATTATTCCACAGATCAGATCTGGTGCCGCAGCCACAACGCAAAACGAGTCAAAGATCTGTCTGGCGCTCGACGAGGCCACGGACATCCGACATAAACCGCGACTGACAATTGATTGTTCTCTATATTTCAACGGATATGAAGGTAATAGATATGTTAGACTTTTGGTGGCTTTCAAAAAGGAGGTGTGGCTGTTGACGTCAAAGATCCACTGGAATCCGCATTGGAAAATGATACTGCATCGTCTGAGACTTTTTTTTTTCCAGTGGCAACGAATGGAGCTTCTGCAATGGTGAAACAGAACTGTGGGGCCTTGGCGGAGACTCTTGAAAAGTGGTTCCAAGTACCGGACTTTCTTCCTGTTTATTTCTTCGTCCACCTTGTACAGATTACAGGCAAATAACTCAAGTGCAAATGTCATGAAGACGATCCTAAAAGTTGTCAGGTTCAGCCTCTTCAACCGGAAGACACCGAAGGTTTAAAAATGTTATCGATCAGCCTGGTTTGTATAATAAATCCGATGACGACTCCTTCTGAGAGGCGAAATGGCTATCGACCAGCAATGACTTAGCCAGATTTATGGAACTGATGTAGCCAGTCGAAGATTTTCATAAAGACAAAAATACAATTTTCTATCGGTGAGTGGGGGATTTAAAACGGTTGGTGGACCTGGCGCAGTCCAGAGACACAGGTAAGCCCGTTTCTGACCTCGCTCAGACTCTCTTCAGTTTTCAGAAAAAGCTGAAGTTCTGCAGAGGAACCTGAAGCCGAGAAATTGAAGTAGAAGAATAAAAATACTTTAGGGATGCAGCAGAGTATTTCAAGGAGTATTGGATAAAGAATTCGTGGCAGATTTGAAGGCTTGCATGCCTTTCTGGTGAATTCGTTCGTAGTTAGTGCGATCAAGGGTAGCTGTCCGATTCCCAAGCCGCTGGTAGCGGATACGTTTGTTGCGGAAATGAAGCTACTGGAAATCCAGGAGGAATACTGAGCGGTTGCGATCAGAGTGCGTAAATCAGAGTCTACAATCAAGTGTCGGGATCGAAAGATTCGCAGCTATAAGGTTAACGCGAAAGTTATATGGTGACTTAAATGTGTAAAATGCTCTCAGGGTTTGGGCCTATGGTTCAGAATCAACAGATTTGGCTACCCACACGCTACTCTTCGAGCATCGGTCTGCCAGGTCACGTGGAAGGAAGAGACGGACGTTCTTATTGGCTGCTTCGGTGGTGAACTGCAGCGAAATTTGTTTGGTTGATGTACGAAGTGCTGACGTAAAGTGAGTGTCAGGCATAAACTTCCTCGGGGGGAGGGAGGGTACACCCTGAATTTGGGAAATAGGGGACGCATCCCGCTATGGTTTCGTTCCTGGTATAGAAGTTATTATGCATCTCAAAATTCTGACACAATGACTTCATATAGCGTAATAAAAATTAACATTGATCGGACTGTGCCATCGAAGGCAACAAAAAAAAAAAGGGTGCACATTAACGTTTACGTGGTGAGTTTATGAATAAATAAGGGCTCGATTATCTATTTTCTTTCCTTGTCTTGCAAGTCAGTGAAAACGGTCTGCTGCGACAAAAGAATGATGCAGCACGAGCGAGGCACGTGGTACAAAGAGAGTCTTCGATAAGCAATTGATGCCATTGGAAAATTAAACGAACCAAATACTTAAAGCATCTGACACGTTTTGCCATTCCCCCATTTCCATTCCACTTAAGGGAGATAATAAGTGTCGAAAAGTCAAGATACAGATACTTCCGGTCTAGAAACTAGGAATCTTGTAATAAGCAAAGAATAAGAACTTATTCGGCATTTTACAAATGAAAACTTTCTACTTTGGTCTTACATACTATCTTTTAAATATTATTGATAGATCTTTATCTAGAGCATGTGTTTTTAATACTATTTACAATACAAAATTTTGATATTAAATGCGAACAAATTAATTGTTTACGTAATAATGACGTCATTTACAAGCTAAATGGGCTATATATTTACTATGCGAGTAGATTTTAATTTATCTTGATGCTTAGTTTTTTTAGCTTTTATCTACATAAAAGAAAAAAGTTTAGAATTATATATATATAGGATGCCTAAATACACTGCTTGTCAAAATTATATAGATGTAAAAGATCGTGGTATGTGGTTGGGCATTTAGATGAAACTTAATTGTAACCTGTTTATCTATAAAAAGGAAAACATCAATGAATGTGAGATGTATTTTACTGTCAGATTCTCTGGGGTTAATGGTTAATGTGCCGTTATTCACTGCAAATTAATGAACTACATCATTAACCCAAATGATGTAATTTGTACCAAGGTTTCCCGTCTTTCCTACAAAGATGCCTGCAATATTGATTTATTTTTGACAGTCTAATCTTCTTTGACATTGGTATTTAAAAGGTTCGAAATACTTTCAGTAGGATTTAGATTGGGGCTCATGGTGGAGTCTGTTCCATTACTGTTAAGACACTTTGTCATCTTTGGGGTTAAATATTCTCTCCACCTGTCTGAAGTGTTTCGGATCGTTCTCCTTCTGGTGTACTTAACCCTTTCCCACTATTCTTTGCATGGCGAACAAGAACGCCGTTGGTAAATTTTCTGTTCCTTTATTCCACCTACCTGCATAGTTCCCCAGAAAGCCTAAGTCAACCCCACTTCTCAGCAGTCTGGTTTCAGCGCTTCCTGTGTTCTTTTATCAGGTTGGCTGCCACAATAAGTGGGTTTGGAAGAGGCTTACAAATAACCTGGTTCTCTGATTCTCCCGTTGATCAGGAATCCAGTTTTTTGGCAGCTCCTCGGCGCTCATTCATCTGTCCGTGCAATCTCGCGTTACCTGGCGATGATCACGTAGGCCGCGCAGTTTTACTTACTTTGCCTATATGCGTAATGGTTGCCCTCTCTCCCGACCTCATCCTCGGTGATTTCCCCACTTCACCAATCAACTGAAACTTGTTGATAATGTAGGATACGTGTCATTGGCTCTTCTTAAGGTTGACTTGCCTTCTCCAGATTTTATCTCGTGCGCCAAAGGATTGTCCTCAGCTTGTTCCCTATAGAAACCCCTTCTACTCCTCACTTTTGGGCGGAGGATCCCCCCTTCCCCGTTCTGTTTAAAGTATAACACTTTGTCTATAAAGCGAGGAAACAGGCAAATATTGTGATTTTATTTCTTCTTAATTTTCGTATAACTATGACTTACATTGTAATTTTTCTGTATTAAAGTGACCCTATCCTAAAAAAATACCGTTTAAACGTTATAATTGATATTTTCCAAAGTAATCGAATAGTTTTCGCAAAGACTCTATGCATCTACAAGATGCAAATAATTATAGAAACACCGGATAATGCGTAACTACAACTGAGAGACGAGACGTATATGATGCACACACAATGCATTACTTGGATTAGTATTTGGTGTGTGACCCCTCTGCTTTAGATAGACCATGACCCCTTGTTTTCATGATGATCCTGTACAGGCTACCAATGTACGGTTGTGGAATGTTGCTCAACTCCTGTAGGACTTTCCACAGTTCATCCGAGGTTTTTGGTTGCCGTATGAAATCTAGGTAACCATGGGACCCCGATTATTCTCAGTGATGTTTGTGGGCCAAAACATCTTTTATGGGTGCTCCATCAGCGTATTTGCGTTCCAAATAGCTTTTATTTTTTTTTCACATTGGCGGTACGCATGGAATCATTGTCGTGTTGGAAGACGAATCCTCGCCCAATAAGATATCTTCTCGAGAGAATGGAAAATGGTCGATCAGAATCTGCCTACACCGTCGGCAGTCAAATCAGGTATATCTTCCATTTTTTTATGCAAATCTCGAAAACCGCTCAATAACATGCAGCTTTAACCTTGTATTTATGTACCCCCCACCCCATTCTCAACTCTAGCTATTGTACACCAGCTATTATACCGATCTTCTGACCGCCTTCGAACAACCTATAACAGTTCAAACTTGGACTCACCTGTAGAGGGCGCCTTCTTCCATGGTTGGTTATCTTACTGTTCCCTTTCTGCTGCCCATTTCAGTCTTACCCTTGCGCCCCCCTCTTCAGCAAAGATTTTTGTGTTAGCTACACCATGACTGAAGCCACTTAACGCTAATGTGAGTCTTACTGTCCTTGATAAAAACCTTAACGCTTGTGCTTGCGATTAGCTGATCCGTCCTCTTCCACCGCGTCTATTGTCATCAGTATCAGTTTCGTGTAGTCAGGCTGCAATCGGCCGCCTGGAGACTTTCTAGCTAAGACTTTGATTTGTATACCCTTGTCATTTGATATCCCTCTCCAGGATCCATAGTATTCACCACACTACAATGATATCACTGCCTGTGCTTTTATACTCCTGAGGTCGTGGCACTTTCTGATCGCTTGCATGGCAGCCATCCACAGCTTACTGTATAAACGAACGACTATACTATAGGGTATTTCATTTTTCCTTGTGAGATACGATTCCCCATCACGTGTTATTTGTACTTTTCACCTATTTCCACCCACACCCACCCCTCTGTTTCCACGTATAAAACGCTGCAACCTATAATTTTGTGGATTTACCAATTCTTTAACGTTGGTAGACTCGAAAATCGTCGATAAGTCGAAAGGTATGAAACGTCGGATATTTCTCTTGGGAGCCCGTTACTATAATCACCTCTATATATATATAACAACAACTTCTTTCTTCTTTGGCATCACTTACTTGCATAGCCGGACTGACCACAATCGTATTTCCTCAGTTACCAGAATACCAAATATAGTACAAGCTTTCCAACACACACACACACACACACACACAGACACACACAAACACACACACTAAGGGAATAAAAGGTTTCTTGACATAACGCATATCTCAAACTGACAGTTTGCTTTCTGTCAATCACAAAATCCACCAGCGTCGTTCGGTTTCGTGTGTTTCTTTCTTTCTTCCCCCCTCCAGCGGTTCGCACGGCAATCAAACCTTCCAAGAAACAACAACAGAGCCGCCATTGATCGATAGGTTCTATCGTATCGTTTTGCTCTTTCCGTTTTCACCGATTTAAAAATGGATCGATCTCGTACGGGCCGACGTAAGCGGCGAAGAGAATCGTTAATTAGAACGCAGTTTATTTCCTGTCAAAATCGATGACTTGGTGAAGGAGGAGGAGTTTATGTCGGCTCGTGTTCGATAGATCACATTTCGCTTCTCCAGCCTGAACAGGTATATCGGCTGGCCACGGCACATTCCCACCCCCACCTTTTTTGATCGTTTGGCTTAACTATTTTCCCGTTGACAGCGAAAACACGAGATTGCAGCAGTCTTTTTTGTTGTCGATTTGTTTCCTCATGCAGGAGGCCTCTCACACAGCGGCGGGAGCCGGCACCGGGACAAAGATGAGGGAGAGGAAGGCACGGAATCATATAGAACCTCCGACAGAAAACATAGGTCGAATGGGGCTCGCGCTAAAACCGACTCGAATTCGGTCGGGTCAGGAGGAAACATCCGAGAACCTCCGGCAGAGTCGGAATGTGCAGCCATATTTTTTTAAAAAGGTGGGAGAAGGCTTCCGTTGATTCCGATCGCAACTCGATTCACCGGCCGTCCGCTTTTATTCACCTACGAGGCTTCAGCGCACAGCGATCGCTCCGTCGCTTCTGCGCCGTTGCATTTAAAGGTCTATTGATGAACGCTCATTGACGGTTCATCCTCAGCGGGTGACAGCAGCTCGTTATCGCGACCGTTCGGAGTTAGTGCCGGTATTACACTGTACAAACACTGCGGTGGGGTTGGGATAGAGATGATCACCATCAAATCACTGGTACTCGTTCTCTGAGATCGAGTTAAAGTGTCAAGAGTCCTTTACATGACGGCTATTATATTTCGCGTTTAATGTCTAGTACCAGCCACGTGGGGGGGGGGCACTTTAATTCATCGAGGAAGAAGTAAAGGTAAAATTTCCCCTTACCACACAACAACATCGGTTTTTACTTGTTGTCTACAGCTTGTCCGGTTTTTTTTGCCCCTGTGTTACAGCTTTAAGATTCGGAAAACCGCGCATTACTTTAACCACTCAACTTATAGAATAAAGGAATCACTTATAATGTTGTAGTCCATATATATATACGCGTGATTTATTCGAATGTTCACCGCTTACAAATTACAATGTCACCGTAATTTACTTCTCTTAAACCATCGCCGACGCCATCTTATTTCGCATCAGAAACCATTCTATGTTCTCTCATCTCAGCTGGGGGTTGGTTTCCGAAGTCATTCATTCTCGCCTTTAATAACTTCCCCTTCTCCCACCCGTATTATTTTCCTTCAATCACGGAGTGGAAATTATTATTAGAAAAAATGGGAAATTAAAATTTGGTCGTAAATTGGAAATTTAAAAAAAAAAAATCCCAAAATCTGCAAGAATTACACGGTTGTTAAGATTAATATTCAGTTGAGACTTGGTTTTAATTGCTTTCGAAAAGTGTTTTTAATTTTGTTTTTTTTTTTATTCTGTATTAATAAAATTAAGTTTTAAAAAAAACAACAACAAAAACAACACACACACCCAAACAACTGCGTACTGAACACAGGAACAGAGGGAGAAATTAAAATTAAGGTATTACTGAAATCCCAGAGTACCTTCTAGGGAAAATTCTGGCAGCAGCTCGATAATGCCTCAAATAACAATTATACCAGCGCGTCGGCGAGTGGGGTTTAGTGTTTACCTGTGTGTGTTTCTGTTTCCTCGATTACAACGTAGTTAATCTTCTGTATTGACTAGAATTTAAAACCGTGCCAAGGAAGAGTTATCTTTTCTTATTAATTAAACAAACAAACGAAAGAAGAGAAAAAAAATTAGCACCGACTGTTTGTTTTTCTTCTTTTTTTTTGATAAGAAAACTTTTATTTAATTAATTATTTTTTTTATTATCTTTACCATTTCACGTAACTTTTATAACGGTGGTCGTGGGAAATTTTGCTAAAACCTTCGTGTCTCAGCGTGAAGACAGCTGACACCATAACGAACTTCGTAACACGTCGATTTCATGGGGTTCTCTTCCCTTAGCTGGTTTGTTTAAATCAATCGCTCCCCTTTTCGATGAGTCTGCAGAAACAGAACTGAAAGAACTAACTTAGACTCTTCACTTTTTATCATCATCAACATCATCATCATTATCATCTTCATCAACATCATCATCATTATCATCATTATCATCATTTTCATCAACATCATCAACATCATCATCATTATCATCTTCATCAACATCATCATCATTATCATCATTATCATCTTCATCAACATCATCATTATCATCTTCATCATCATCATTATCATCATCATCATTATCATCATCTTCATCAACATCATCATCATTATCATCTTCATCAACATCATCATCATTATCATCATTATCATCTTCATCAACATCATCATTATCATCTTCATCATCATCATTATCATCATCATCATTATCATCATCTTCATCAACATCATCATCATATCATCATTACCAGCATCATCATCATTATCATCATTATCATCATCATCTTCATCAACATCATGATTATCATTAATATCATCATCATAGCCATCGTCATCATTATTATCATTTGACAATTTTTCAGCTATTAACTTTTTTACTTATGTCTTCCCTATCTTTTGAACGCAACGTCCGGCTTTTTTTTGGTCTCTCTCTCTCTCTCTCTCTCTCTCTCTCTCTCTCTCTCTCTCATCTCTCTCTCTCTCTCTTCCGCAATACGTCCTGAGATACGTTGCCTCGACCTTTCTGTCTCCTGCGGTAGCTTTTACGTTCTCTCAGAAACCATTCCAAAATAACTCTTTTAGTCAATCTATCGCGTCTCTGTCCTTGCAACGTGGCCAAATCGGCTCCACTATAGTTGCATGCTTTCACTACATCTTTCAACTTGCTAGACAAATCCGCTTTCTCCATCACCTCTCTACGGCATACCTCAACGAAAGGGGAGAGAAGTCATTCTCGCGTCGCATCTACGAGAAGTTCCTGTTGAAATCTATAACTGTTTCTTGGTTTTGTAACTTAAACGTTAAGAAGAAATTAACGGCTCCGTACCGGAAACCACCATTTTGATAACGGCACTGCTAATGAATGTAGCGCAATGCTGACAAATGTAGTCAATAGTAATCGATTAATTCAATTTAAAGTTAGTGTTAGTAAACATTTCCCTTTCTTGGGAGCATTGCATAAGCCATGATGGCTTCAGATCTCTTTGCAGCTACTAGGCTACTCTAATCCAGTATCATGTGAAATCCATTTAAAGGTGATAAGTTTTGCTTTTAGCTAAGAAATAAGATATTCTGCTTACCACAAGAAAGTGATATGGTTTTTGTCTTTCATTGCAAGATATGCAACGCTTTTATATTCAAGAATATGACTTTCTCTAAAGAAGTCAACCCGATCAAGATAAATTTGTAGGTTTTTAAAAAGAAAAAAAAAAGGGGAAAGATTAAGCAGCTGGAAGTTTCTTCTAAGTCTTCTACCACCTTAACGGAAGTCTTCTCAGATCGAGGTAACGCGACGAGGCAGACCAGACCCTTTCTTAAAGACAACATCAGCATCCCATTGGTAGAAGGAGGGCTGTCCGCTGAAGCAGCATATAGGGCTAACCGGGGGGGGTGTTCAGTTAGACATTTTGTGGAAATTCTTCAGAAACATCTTCCTAAATAAATGAAAATCAGCCCGGAATTGATAAATTCCGACGCCAGGCTTGTACCTCGCTAGCCCCGAGGGTCAGGTGTAATCGGGGGGGGGGTGGGTGTCTGTTCGTTATCTAGAAGACAGAAGTTAATCACATAGAACCGTGGAACGATTTAGTTTCTAGTAGAAAAGAAAAAAAAAAAAAATCTTTGATAAAATTCTTGTTGTCGCGGTTCACGCGTTACCGTGGTACCGAAAGTGCGATGGGAAGAGTTACGTGCCCGTCTGACACGACGTTCCGCTAGAGGCGCTTCTTTCGCCATAAATAAACTCCTAGTGTATGAGGAACTTTTACACACACATATATGTATGTGTGGGGGGGGCGCGGCGGCGGCGGCGGCGCTGTAAAACAAACCAAACACGCACATCTCTCTTAATGTTCACCGCTGATTACTTGCCGATAAAGACGGGGCTCGCTAATCACGCACCGGCCTCGTAATTCGACAGACTCCACGTCCGTAATGAGATATCAGGCTGTATTAGGGAGAAAGATTCAATCCAGTTCTCCTCTTTCGCACGACGGCGAGTCCTAATTCACTCTCGACCCTCCGAGCTACTTCTTCCTTTCTTCCTCTCATTCCTTCTTCTGCACGACTTCAGTATGTGTGTGTGTGTGGGGTGGGGGAAAGGCGACTGGCAAATGCGATTTTCGAGTTTCTATCCGGTTAGGCGCCTATGTGCGAGTTAGCAGTCGGCCCCTCCGCCTAACGGTACCAGGGAATTCCGGCTTTCTAAACAAAAGCACGGTCCGCTTCTTCCAGTGACAGTAATTACCTTTGCACATATTCTCAGCAAAATAATCATCCCATTATTATTATTATTATTATTATTATTATTATTATTATTATTATTATTATTATTATTATTATTATTATTATTATTATTATTATTGTTGTTGTTGTTGTTGTTGTTGTTGTTGTTGTTGTTGTTGTTATTATTATTAAGCAATCTAACAAAAGGTAACATAATGCACGACGGTCATTTTAAGAAATCATCTGCAAGGTAGATAACTCGCCGTGTTTCTTGCGTCATTTAGTTTTTTTTTTTTCCTCGAAAGATAATTCCTTAGTATTTAAACAAAAAAAAAATATGAGTTAAATAACTGTGGGGAAAGTGGTGTATACCTTGAATAAGACAAATTTTTAAACATGGGGAAAGTTTAACTCTATAGAGAGTCATTGATGTATTTTAATACTTTTTTTCAGTATCATTGGCTGTTTGAATGGCTATTTAAAATCATGTCAACCTCGTCTCCGATCATGAGTTAGACCCTGATATTTAAAAGCACGCAGAGCCAATCGCTGATGCTGAGCACATGCATACATTTCAAGAGAAGATTGAAACACGAGACCTCGAAGCAATGAGTGGGCACAGTCAACAAGAGATACTTGGTGCAGATGCAAAGTTTGCTATCCGCTGCAGGTGCGAGAGCTGTCAGTTCTTGTTGACATGAAATTAGTTTTTGAAAAAGTAATTTCTTGAAAAGAAGACGTTTGAGCAGTAAACGGTCGTCCTAAACAACTTCTTGTAGAAATGTATGTGTAATCATCGAGAATGGAATTCTTTCCTTTATCTACCCCCCAATGGTCGGCTGAGAGAACACCTAAAAAAGATTAAAATCTTGTGATATATACAGACTGTTCTGGAAACGCTCTTAATTTGAGGCGGATAGTGTCATACTTCGTTTCTCACTAGACAGATTCTTCCCTAAGTATTAGCTTTAAGTTAAATAAATTTAAAAAAAAAAAAACAAGATATTTTGGTTAACTAATTTTGGTTGATAAAAACTCTGAACTGAAAGCAACTTTACTTTCGCTAGCGAAAGCTTTAAATATCTACATAAAACAGCTTAAAACTTTTCGCTACCAGTGGGGGCATTATAAAAGGGGGGGAGGCTTTTAAAAATCGCAAAATTACCTAAGTTGGGTCCACCATTTGGCTTCATTATGACTTACAACTTCAGTAGCTATTTACCAGAAAAGGTTCTTTCAAGGGTTTTCAAATTAATGGCAGCCTTGGTCTGTTTACTTTACACCCAAATCATTACTTACTCGGCAGTTACGTTCTCCGTACCCGCACGGAAGTTCTGTCATAGGATTCTTTTGTCCGGGATTCAACGTTTTCTCATTTCAGAAAGCAAAATATCGAATTTTCCAAATTGAATTTCTAAGAACTCCGTGTGCCGTAAAAAGGTGGTAATAAGGGCTGTAAGTTAGCAACAAAGATTGCTATGGGACTGCACCAGGAAAGGAAATGCAGTCAAAATATTTAAAAGCCGATTACCTACAACGGACGAGCATCGTCGCCACAAAAGCGTATGCTTTGCTAAATGTCGTCGTTGCCACGGTAACCAGGTAAATGGAAATTTGATGACATACATTGGGTGATGCGGACGTTTATCTAAAGTGGTTCGCAGGTTAAATAGAATTGAGTTTTCTGTATCCGACTCAGCCCTCTCCTTAAAGCATTTGTCCATCAGGGCGATCCTCTCACATAACTCCACTCACCTCAGCCACGATCCTACTACCCTGGTAAAGGCCTAACTCTTCGGTAGTTCTTTTCTCCGTTGTTAGAGTCTTCTTTATCGAATCTTCAAGCTCCACTTCGCTAAAATATAGCAGGGGGGGTTCGGAGACGGAACAATTGCAGGGGAACGGGGGGACAACAACAACAACAACAACAACAAACAACTTCCGTCTCCCTGACGCTTTCCGTTCTGTCGGGCTAAGAGGAAGTCACGTGCTTATCGGCTTCGCTCGGACAACAAGATGAAGATTGCGCTTTCGTGTACCGACATTGGCGCAGCATGGTTCAGTTACAAACCGATCGTCCGACAGAGTTCTCCAATAGAAATAATAAATGACGGTGACACGGAATCATTAATCATTCGAAATTGAAAGCTACGAACTTGTTTTGCATCTAATGGAATGGGAAAACCGAGCCAACATCAGATACACAGGAACAACATTTTTTTTAAAAATCTATGCAATTTCCCCCGGAAATTATTGAATAGCTAAAAGACTCCAAGTCGCTGTTAACTGGGAAAATGGAAATTACTCATCCATTTATATCTATACTTGGAACTTCCATTTTGGCTTTTATCTACGCGTGATTATGAGCGGTGATATTTATTCATCATAAGTGCGAGAGGAATGAAAAGGGATGGGAATATTTAACGCTGTTGAATGGTAGCCGTTTTAAAAATGAAGTTGGTAGCCATTTCGTTTTACTGAAAGTAGAAGAGCTGCTGGTTCGCGCATGCCCCGTCACCTCCCGTGATGATGGCGGCAGAGAAGACACGTCGGAAACGCACGTTCATGAATTGGTTTGCTATTAATAACATGGTGAGAAATTCGCCAATCAACCCTCTACTGCCTGTTAATAACACAATCGCCGACACATTTCCGTTCTTATCTCGTCATTTCTTTTCCCGAGAGAAACTGGAGAGGCCACGATGGCTTCCTGTCTCTTGTAAAGAATGACCTTTATGATTATGTCTTTGGGTAGCGTCAGGGTTCATCTTTGAAAATGGCTTTACTACATAATTGGTAGGGGAGAGAGAAAAAAACAAACTCTGATGCAGATGACAGCGCATGACAGGGTGTATTACCTTCTGTCATCGTTTCTTATCGGATAAATACACAATTCGAAGGGAGAATTGCAAGCACTAGAACGAAGAGTTACCAATAAAGTGCACCATTTTGTAATAGGTTCAGTCAAAAATGCTTCTTTTATCAGCCTTGCATTTGTCTGCCTGATGGCAAGATAATGATGGACGCTATATTTTTAATTGATCAGTCGGTTGTTATACAATGGGAAATACACATTCGGGAAATAATCAAAAACAGGGACGGTCGATTATATTGCATAGATAATCAATAATAAAACAAAAGATGCAAGTAAATTAGGGGCGGCAAGAACGTCGCTTGTCCTGACAGACGGTTGGTGAGCAACATTTTGTAAACGCTTCACCTTATTTTATCATTTGTTATTCCACCTTTTGTTTTACTCGAAAAATCGGTTATCCGAAAAATGAGAGAGAGAGAGAGAGAGAGAGAGAGAGAGAGAGAGAGATGTCACAGTACACAGAGAGGGAGATGACGTTAGCATAGAGAGAGATTACGTCAGTGTAGAGAGAGAGCAACGAAAAAATATTACAACTTTGCGCTGGTGGTCCAGCTAGGATCCTGTAAAAAATAAACTGGATAAGCAGGAATCGATGCAGTAAAGTATTATTTGCTGTCGGCTAGACGATCTCCGAGATGCGGACGGAGGAGGACACAAGGTGCTATAAATTCTAGAGTCCCAGACTTTAATTAAAGGAACGACACTTACAGACGATGTCAGAGTCCGGCACCTTTACGGATATCAGCCCGAAAAGCACAGAACAACATTGAACCAGTTTTCTTGTTGTTTTTGTTGTTTCCTCCCCCTCCCCCTTCTTCCCTTGTAAGATCAGTCATTTTTCGTAAGGCGACGAACGGCGTCTGGCCAGTCACGTGAAGATGGACTTTATTTATCTCCATGAACTCGGTTTACTGGACGGACGTAGTAGCTCCCTAACCCTGGCTCCTCGCCGGCCGTGTCAGGTTTCCCCTCACATCTAAAACTGAAAAAGTTGTAACAGGTCTGGTAGGTTGGTTAGTCAGCCCAAATCGAAGTATACCCAGCGTTTTGGTCTGTCCATCGATTCCGGCGCCACACCCTCAGCGGTCGATCAGACAGGGGGGGGGGGAGAAGAGAACACAGTGTTGTGTTCGGGAACCGCCCTTTGACGTACACTGTCCGCCATAATTGTAGGCCCACAAACGGCACACCCTGTAATAGAATCCAAAGTTACCATTGCAGCAGCTGTAAATTGTGTTTTCTAAACGAAATTCCAATATCCACAGCTTTATAAAACAGCTCTGCTGTAAATCACAAGCAAACTGACGGCGTAACTTTATCCAATGAGTTGAGCTTTATGCCGGCCGGGTTTACAGCCACTATGCTCACGTGTCGGATCTTGATGCCGAAGGCCATAAAGCAAAATTGAAGAAGTTCCGTGGCTGCCCGCCCACACTGCTGCAGCCATCGTCAAAGGGAATAACGGAACAAAGGTAATGAAAATCCGTGCGTGGCCGATATATATATATAATATGGGCTACCATTAAGTTCCCGGGCAAAAAGACGGTAAAATCGAAATGCGCTGCTTTCTTGTGAATGCACGGAACCGTTTGTTTCCGAGCGGTTCAGTCTGTTTCAAGGTATTACGGGTGTGAATGGACCTTAAGGAAGCCGGCCGGCTGGTAAAGTTGCCAAATTGATTTCTTTGTTATGAACTCGCACGATGTCTAAGACCGTTGAAAAGATGGGAGGAAGAAGAAGAAGAAAGGAAGAAAGAAATTTCGCGTCTGTCCGACTGCATAACTAACTGACACGAAGAAAGAAAATCCAGATGGGTTACGGCTGTTGGAAGTGCCAATTTATCGTGTTCGGCCTGTATGTTCTTTATTATTAATAACAATAAAAGAAAAATTGTCAATAAACGTGGTATTTAATATACTGCGGATACGAATCAGTTGATTGTAATGCAAATTGTGTTGTCAGTTGGCAATAGAACTGTACACCAGCAGCAGCAGCGGTCGCCACCACCAACTCTTGCGTTCTACCGTTTCTACGTCACACCGTGAGGCGTCCGTGAGACTTCATACCGTGTCTACGTCACACCGTGAGGCGTCCGTGAGACTTCATACCGTGTCTCGGCGCAAAACGTCTTTTGCTACTGAAGAATCCATCTTTCTTCTCGGTCTTGCACTGTTCTGATTAAATTTAATAATGGCCCATAATGAATTTAAAAAAAATAAAACTTAATACATGCATCTCTTTGGGAGTCGGTTTATTATTATTATTATTTCTTAATTACAATCAGAAAACTACAGGAAATAATTGATGCGAGTTTCTGTTAGGTTGAAAGTTTATTTTTTAAAAAAAAATTTATCTATTTTTTTTTTTAATTTACCTGTTAATAATTTTGTCCCTTGTAAATAACATCAGATCTTCAAGTCTTAGACATCCACCGTCCTATCTTTTCTAAATGAAAACGTTTTCAGATTTCTTCCCTTCTTTCCAGCTGTTTACTTTTTGTTTCAGCGACGGTCTCTCTCTCCCCCCCCTCTCTCTCTCTCTCTCTCTCTCTCCATCTCTCTCTCTCTCTCCCCCTCTCTCTCTCTCTCTCTCTCTCTCTCTCCATCTCTCTCTCACCATCTCTCTCTCTCTCTCACCATCTCTCTCTCTCTCTCTCCATCTCTCTCCTCATCTCTCTCTCTCTCCAACCCAGTTCCTGGGCTTTACGCTCTCTGCTCACCCTTTCACGACAGGGTTACCCACCCCTGCACCACACCGGAACGGAAAAGAGGGGGGGTCTTCTGTCACTTAACCGTAATTATTCTTAATGAAGTCTAAGCTCACTTATGAACTGGTGAAATGGGGGGGTCCACTTTCTCGAAATGGATCTCGATAGCCGGGAATTTATTCGTCAGACGGCTGAATTCTTGTCGTCTTCACCAACCCACGCGTAATAAAAATATTAGTCTAAGGGAGATAACTCGTTCATTTGCTGCAGAATTATTGCAAAAAAAATCATTTGTTGAGTAACTGACAAGCCATTATTATTATTATTATTATTATTATTATTATTATTATATATTACTGTATGAAGGTGATGGTTAGCTGAGAGTTTGAAGCCGAGTTTGGTGAACTCGGCCATGGTTTCCGCCAGCCCATTCTCTCCATCCGGCCGCGTGAGTCTCCTGTCTCGTGTTCCAGTAGGGGGTTTTCGGGGTACTCACGGAAGAGATACTGTAACTAGCTCTCGACTGGCTCGCGCCTTGACGATTCCCCCTCCCCTGCCGCCGCATAACGGCCTCCAACCATACCCAAGTAACTACTCGCTCGGTCACCGAGGCCGGTCATTCCCACCGGCTCCTCCCTCTCCTGGTTCACCGCTCTCAGACGCCTTTAGAAGGAATTTTTTCTTTTTTTTTTTTTGAAATTTTCATCATAGTTCGAAACCGCAGGTCCGACTTTACGGAGAGTAACGGGAGGGGGGGTGTTCGCTGGTAAATGAAGCAAAACGCCGTAATAGATGAAGAGAGAGAGATAAATGTAGAGCGACCGCAGTCAGGCTGACTCGCCGTGGTTCGAACTCGCAACACCTGGGTCCGGACCGGGGAGCATCTTCTGGTTACTCGAGTTCTGAACAACCCACTTAGACCAGTGAGATCGGATCCGTTTTCCCGGACAGATGAGAACTTATCTGGCCCAGTATCTTACTTACAGCAGAATGCGATCGTTGTACTTCTGTAGCCGATTGTGAACGCTGTTCTAGGGAGGGATCATAAACAATGGTGCCTTCTGTAACAGTTTATCCAGCCAAGCCAAGCTTCATCAGCCATATTTCTCTTTCGTGCATGCGCAGTAGTTTGTCTTTGTTCACCGTTCATTTACTTTTCCTGTTCTTGTAAAAGTTTCAGTCGCATTCTCAAGCGTCTAATAAGAATCACTTGATGTATTACATTGTTCTTTTAAATACAGGCAAAGTGTATTAATCTTTCGCGTTACCGTTCGAATTATCCCGATTCCGAATATACTTATTTATGGCCTTCACCTAATGTTAATTACCTTCCACGACAATACCGCCTCCTGGTGTGAAATCTACTCTCTCTCTCCATCTCTCGCCATCTCTCTCTCTCTCTCTCTCTCCATCTCTCTCTCTCTCCATCTCCCTCTCCCTCTCTCTCTCTCTCTTTCTCTCTCTCTCTCTCAAATAAATCGACTGTTTGTTTCTGTTTAAACCGACGAAGGTCCTGCGATGATGTCGCTGTTTTCAATAAAAAGTGATGGTCGGTTGCCTCCGGTGTTGAGAAAACAGATGATTAGATATAAAAACACTTGATCAATAATTCTTATGATTTTCACTTCACTGTTGTATCACTTCTTGCAAAATCTACACGTTATTTATTGTCGCCGACAACAGGTCGATACTACAGTCGGATGGCAAACGTCTTGCTGTAATTTACTACAACATCGCCCAGTAAATGGTTAACAAGCTCAATTACTTCTCGAAGATCAGGTGGAATACGTTATCGTTTCACCTGTCTGCGAGTAAAAGTTACGTTCTGGTTGCTTTATTAAGACTTTTTATTGAGAACAGTGAGGACCGGCGTAAAATTCAGAATGTTTCCGTCATTCTGCAGTACAAAGAATTATTCCGGCGTCGGATTCCAGTAACTTTTCCCGACAGAAATTCTGGGACTCCAGAACAAGTGTTAGTTTTCAGACAGACAGACAGACTTGCAGGTGCGCGCACACGCACGCACATATTACGTTCCCATGTCCGTGCCCTAACGGCTCTATCCCATGGTCTTGAGGTGGATGCCGGAGTTTAATTGATGAAAAGTGTCTTCCTAAGTATATGCAATGTTCCAAGCCTGACATCTTTCGGTGACCTCCGCGATGTAGATTTCGCTGATGTCCTTCGTCATCATCTTCTTAACTAATCCAGGTGTTGCTCCAATCTCACGCTTCGGTAACTTTTATCTTGAGATCCTTATATTCTGACAGCTTCTCTGTTTTCTTAGTGGACTCATGATGATGATGTTTGATATATTCACCTTTATTATTACTATTATTTTAATACAGTGAAATACACCTCAAAACTAGCAGTTGCTGGTCACAGCTTCTGAAACAGCTTAGGATTCGGCGCTTATGATGTGACGTAGATGACGACTGATCACCATTAATCGAAAATGGAGAAATCGATTTCCCCGTTACTTTCTGCTAGCTTAGACCCTGGGCGCCATTCTCCCGTTTATCACCAACGCGATTCTGCCCAGTTGTCCGCTTCCTCAGATGCATTTTAGGGGCCAGAATAAAAACTCGCCGATGCTCGAACGATACAGGCAAAGATCGATGCGGACGAGACGCCAATGTAGCTTTCTTGCGACTGGTTCGGCTTCAGCAGAAATGCCAGTTTTGCGGTTGGTTTCTGCCAGATGTCTGCATCGAGAACACGGAAGGCGAACTCTTAGTCTTAAGCCCGGCTGGATGGAGATATCGCTGACGAGACCAGATGCGTAAGAGAGACTCCAGGTTATCGACACCAGAAAGACATTGGAACATTTACAGGCAACTTCTTTGGCGGAGGGTTAACACAAGAAAGTTTTACCGGTGGACTCTGATTGCAGATCTTAAGTCTGAGATAATTTTGATGATTAATATTCCTAAATGTATTTTTTTTTTTTTAAAGGAACACCTCAAACTGCAATTATTATTATATCAACCACATCCTACTGGAATGTTCTGCGAGAGTGAACAGCTGTAATTAACCTGTCACGTGGGTATATGTGTGTACGTGTATCTGCAAATGTGTGTATGTGTATATGGGTGTGTACGTGCGTGTCTATGTTGTGTACGTTTGTCTGCGTGCGTGTTGAATGGTAAAAATTCAAAAATCGCTTTCCCAGATTTTATCAACTTCCGGTTTCGCTGAGCTAAACACCACGTGACTGCTTTTTTTGAAAATACAGAAGAACGTCAGGCTTTCTTTGCAAGGAATTTGCGTCATCTTTAATATTGTATAAATTGTTGCGGAGGAGAAAAACAAAAACAAAACTAAATCAAACATTGCCTTTGTATCTTCTGTCTTGGAGGGGGTCTGCAAAAAAAAAAAAAAAGTGAGGGGAGGGAGAGACAGGTGAAAAGCTGCTGTGTTTTTGTTTTCTGCCGTGTGGCGTTGGCTTGAAGTTCAGCCGTTCACACGACGTCAGGGCTTTGCTCTAGAAACTCTGACTCTACGTTCTTCTTGTGTCCGCGAAGGCCGGTTGTTGAAATTGTTTGGATCGCAGCAAGAAGGCGGAGGGGAGAAGGTACCAGAAAATAAACGTACATCATCTTGCACATTTTCTGTATATTGTGATTTTGCTAGCTTTCAATAAAATCAAATTCATCGCCACTATCGGTTGTCAATATTATACGAATCTGTGACTGTACATTTTCGACAGTTCTCTTATTCGCACCTACATCCAAAGTATCTATGTCGTGCTTGGTTTCTTTGGCGATTGCGTCTTCAGCCTGTTTTTCCTCACTTTCTGATTTCTCAAATTTCTGCTTCATCTTCTCTTTTCCCCTTCTCTCTTTTCTTTCCTCTTCACTATCGTCCGTCGTATGCGTTTCCAACTCTACGTCTTCATCTGTCGTGCACTCTTCCTCTTCCTCCTCGCTCTCTTCGCTCACATTCTTATCATCTGCTGTTCTCCCTTCCTTTTCTTCTTCATCATCTTCTATCTCCTCTCTTTCCTGCTCTGCCTCGCCATCTTCTACCTCCTCGCTTTCCTGGTCTGTCTCGCCATCTTCTACCTCCTCGCTTTCCTGGTCTGTCTCGCCATCTTCTATCTCCTCGCTTTCCTGCTCTGCCTCGCCATCTTCTACCTCCTCGCTTTCCTGGTCTGTCTCGCCATCTTCTACCTCCTCTCTTTCCTGCTCTGTCTCGCCATCTTGTATCGCCTCTCTTTCCTGTTCTGCCTCGTCTTCTTGTATCGTTTCTTTTTCCTCTTCACCGACATCTGCCTCCGCCGCCACCTCTTCCTCCTCCTCTTTGCTGATGATTTCCTCTTCGCTAAATTCCGTTCCAGCCTCCGAGAATTCCCACGTGTCGCTCGAAGTCGATTTCATCTTAACCGGGGAGGAAATCGTGTCATTGAGGGAATCCGTCTCCATAATGTCATTCCAGTTTTCTTCCTCTTCTCCGATATCCGCACATAAGTATTCAGAATACTGGTAATCATCCGATGATTCTAGTTTGAGGATCTTAACCTTGGATGTCTGGGAACCATCACTTTCCTGCGTCGAGTAGCTCGACTCTTTTGATATATCCATCGGAAATTTCTGATTCATGCTTTCCAAATACTGAATGACTTCGTTCCAAAAGGGTGGATAAAACGACTTTGATCGCAAGATAGTATGGAAACCCTCGTTGTCGTTGGTCTCCATCCAACCCAGTTGTTTGTCCAGCATGTTGATCTTCTCCCTCATCTTCGAATGCAGGAAGGACCAGTCACTGCACATCTCTTCGGCCAGGGTTTGTGACTTGTACTTTTTTTTCATAAACATCTCCTCCGACAGGAGCAGAGGGTACCCGGTCGCGTGCGCCCTGCCGCCATCCGAGGAACCTACAAAACCGAGGGAGTCCAGATAGTTGGTCTTGGCCAGCTTGATGAACCTCTCGTCCGACTGCCTGAGCGGGTTACTCGGCACCGGGGTCGGAAGGCGAAGCAGATGTCGTCGCGTTTCCAAGTCCGTCAACGAGCACTTGTCCGTCAGCGAGGTGGCGGACAGCGAGGCCTGAAACGACTCCGGCTCCCTGCGGAGGGAGGACAGCTTGTCGGGCAGCGGAGGGAGTCGGACGGAAAGAGCCGGCGGGGCCGGAATCGTCCGGTAGATCTCCTGCCGGCTGTTGGAAAAGTGGTAGCAGGCGTTGTTGTGGCGCCGGCTAGAACCACCCCTCACGAACTGCTCTGCCAAGCGGCTGAGCCGAATCCCTGTGAATAGCAACGATACGTGCGAGTCAATCATTTCGGAATTAAGATCGATACGGACAACAACAATTATATCTATACCACTTACCCGCCCGCTACTGGACGCTGAGTTATCAAAGATAAGGTAAAGGTGACTTCTGTTCAGGTGTGAGAACATTTTTTTAAATAAAAAAAACAGTTGAGTATCTTTAAAGATAATCCAAGGTCTTTAGGATAATGCAGAGTAGTATCTTCTTCATTCTTAGCTTTTTATATTAAATTAATTGAAAGGTAATGAGATTTAGGGAATGTCGATGCTTTTAGTGAATATGCTTAAGTAAAAGTATGGAATAATAATAATAATAATAATAATAATAATAATAATAATAATATAATAATAATAATAATAATAATAATAAAACGATATAATGCAAAAAAGCAAAAACTGTTGCCAACCGATTGATGTATGCTATCGTTACGAGTGAAGGCGCCCGGTTAGTTTAAAAATAGGGGCCAACTGAACTTCGTTTTTCTTTCCTTAAATAACCTGACTGGTCAGCAATAAAGAGAATATTGGGAAACAGAAAAGAACATGTCACACGATGTGCTAGGTGGAAGACCTATGCACGACTATTCGGCAATAGCGACTTCACCAGAGTTGCGGGGGGTGTGGGGTGTGGAAGAGGGTTAATATGGCGAACAATTTAAAAGCTTCGTCAAAAATTCTGCTTTTAAGATATTTTATGATTAATCGCTCCTCCCCCCTTCCCTAGCTTGCGTTTAATTAAAAAAAAATAAATAAACACTAATGGCATTCATAAATATTTTTCTTTGATAGTTTTTATTAGGCTTGCAAAATTGTTTTGACACGAAGAGGATAGAATGCTGAGCAAGAATAGCGGAGGATGGAGCGACGTAGTGTAAAGTATTGGAATTCGGCGCAACATATTTGAAGCAGGGATGAGCTGCCGTCCGACTTCTCTCAGAACAGCATGTTCTGCATGACCGTCAAGCGGATAGCCTCAAGGTGTTACTTCCACACCTTTGTTCTTGCGTCTCCACAGGAAAGGAGTCCAGTCATGTTTAACACAATGGCTTCGCAGATATCCAAACAATGCTTATTTATTTGGCTTTATTATGTTTTTAAAAAAATGCAATTTTTCACTGCAAGACAGTGAAGAATATTTTTTTTTTACAATGCATCACACCATGTTACTTACGTTCCATTAGACGAAATGATCTTTATTTAATTGCGAGGTTTTAAGAGAACCAAATCAAACTCGAACTGTCTGTGGGTATTTGTCATTTAAATGTGGATAAATGACTAGGTTCAGAAAAGCAAACATTAACCACTCTGTAACTTACATTTATTTGGGTTTCGTGAGAAAAAGGGGTTTTCGTTTCGATTTGCCCATTGTATTATTTTCGAAATCGGTCCGTGGACATCCGGATTCATCTGTTTGTCGCGAAAAACGTCATCGTGACGCGACGCGGTCTTCCATTGCTTACGACATGCAATTGTGTCAAACAAAAAAAATAGAGAGGCCGGCACCACCTGGCGAATACTGGTGACTGGAACCGAAAGTAGGGAGTCACTTTGTAGAGTAGGGGAGGGGGGGAATAATAACCTTGTGTTTTGTGACGTTATTTTCCTGTTCGCTGCTAGCCGTGTTCTCACTAATTCCGTGGCATCGCCTTAAAAACAAGTCACGTGACCATTCTTGCGTCATTAATCCAGAGGCCTCACTGAAAACCACGTGCCTCTTGGATCTTGCGCCGGCCTTGACATATCCGTATACATAACATTAAGTAACTTATTAAAGTTCAGTGTGGGTGACCCATCGAAGATTCCGTGGCATCGCCTTAAAAACAAGTCACGTGACCATTCTTCTTGCGTCATTAATCCAGAGGCCTCACTGAAAACCACGTGCCTCTTGGATCTGCGCCGGCCTTGACATATCCGTATACATAACATTAAGTAACTTATTAAAGTTCCGTGTGGGTGACCCATCGAAGATTCCGTGGCATCGCCTTAAAAACAAGTCACGTGACCATTCTTCTTGCGTCATTAATCCAGAGGCCTCACTGAAAACCACGTGCCTCTTGGATCCTGCGACGGCCTTGACACATCCGTATACATAACATTAAGTAACTTATTAAAGTTCAGTGTGGGTGACCCATCGAAGATTCCGTGGCATCGCCTTAAAAACAAGTCACGTGACCATTCTTCTTGCGTCATTAATCCAGAGGCCTCACTGAAAACCACGTGCCTCTTGGATCCTGCGACGGCCTTGACACATCCGTATACATAACATTAAGTAACTTATTAAAGTTCAGTGTGGGTAACCCATCGAAGACACAGCATACAAAATAGATTATAGATATGAGAGAGAAAAAAATTATCAGTGGAATGCAGTTAATACAGTATTTGTAAATAAAAGATAAGTACAACTTCTTCTTTACTACAGAAAGTATTCGGATAATTTATTATTATTATTATTATTATTATTATTATTATTATTATTATTATTATTATTATTATTATCTAAGCACAATATAATTTAAAATATGTTGGGAGCTACCTCTGCTGATATATTTTCTTCATAGATAGAAGGAATAAAACGCAAGGTCGTAGACACAGCAGTATCCAAGATCACAAAGATGCAGGTATTCCATTGTTCAGTCCTGTGAGGCATTATTAATGTCAAATGAAGCAATCTGTTTCCCTTGTAACGGGTTTTTTGTATTGATATATAAGGAAGATAAATAAAACCTCCAAACCGTACGGTGTCCCGTCCCCTCTTTTCCTCCTCGCAGAGATAAAGGGAGTAATTCCCAGGATGGATTATTTATTCAGTGCCTTCAACAACAACAACACACACACACACACACACAAACACACACACTGTATTACAGAAATAGTGTACAGATGTCACTGTCCGTTTGCTTGTTTTTTACAATTATAGGATAAATAAGCAAATCCACTGAAATTACTTCAATTTTTTTTTGGAAAAAAATTCTGTTGAATTGACTCAGGAAAGAGTTTCACTTTTACATCGGAGAGCAAAATTTAACTTGTAGTCTTTTGCTGATTGGTTGAAATACAGTTGCTGAGCTTTTTCTTCTTTTTTTTTTCTAGAAGTATTCTTTAAAAATGCTTAAAAATAATTTACATACATATACAGACAAACCTCTCATCTACGGACCCCCCATCAACGGACTTCGGATGCAACGGACAAAATCTGCAGGCAAAAAAAAAAAAAAAAAAAAAAAAAAACACTTCCAAATCGTCAGCGATGTATTTTCATTAGTTCGAAAAGTGACCGCTTGGCGGCGTTGGCGGGCCTTTCAATTGTAAACAACATACAGTACGATACATTAGCGCGTGCGTGAGAAAGTAGCTGTGAGAAATATATTATTTTCGATATTTTGATTAATATATTAATTGTTCGGCCCTCATCATGTCACCGAAGCAGAAGGAAAGTGTAAAACGGGAGCGTGCAAACCTAAGTATCAGTGATAAATTAGAGCTTCTTAGGAAGTTAGAGGCTGGAGTTTCGGTTGCAAAAGTGTGCGAGGAATATGGTGTAAAGAAACAAACAGTTAGTGACATACGCAAAGCTAAGGATACACTCAGAAGTTATGCAGTGAAGTTTGAAGTCGATCCATGCAAAGACGGGAAAGGTGTTGTTCATAATCGTAAGCATATGAAAGTTCCTAAAAGTAAGGAACTGGAGGAAGCGGTGTATACAAGTGGTACGTACGTTCAACACCGATCAGTGCACCCCAAGCACTGGCACTGCACAAATACCTGCAGTAGCCACCAGCAGTGAGTGCTTCAGAGGAACTTTCTAGCTTCCCTGACTCGGAATAATAAACCAATCTGAGTCACCACTATGCGATCACTGCAGAAAAAAAAAAACAAACTCCATTTCCACTACATACACAAGGTAAATAAACTTTAACAAGTTGTAGTGTACATTTTAATATTTATAATAAATGTAATGTTACTGTGTTTTTTCAACCGTATATATTAATATTATTCCCTTTGAGAGATAGAGAGAGAGAGAGGGGGGGCGCGCTATCGATGCCATTCTATGTAAGTGTGTCATATATATATATATATATATGCTGTATATATTTATTTATGCCATATATACATATGTTTATATTATTTACATTATAATCATAACTACTGATAGTTACTATAGTGGTTTTATGACTAAAAATTAATCCCTTCCCATCTACGGACAATCAGCTTTAATGGACCCCCCCTATTAGTCCGTTGATGAGAGGTTAATATATATATTTATATATATATATATATATATTTAATTTTTTTATTTTAATAACAATTACGATATTAATTAATAATGTAATAATCTGTTTAGAATTTTTGAAAATCCTCAAACCGCAGTTGAATTCTGGGATTTACTGCCGATCTGCGTGGAGAACCGGCTTTCTATTCGAGTAGCAGACCGAGGAGGTTAGGGGGCAGACGAGAGAATTAGTAGCCCGGGTTGTTTTCGTACTCGTACACGCGATTGGAATGGATGAATAATTATTTAAATAAATTTAATATTTCAATGTCTGTTTTTTTCTATTTGCTTCAATTCTTTGGATTTCGGAAATTACGAAAATTAATGTCGGAAAAAGAGGAAGAGAAATCCACACCCGCCACACACACACAACAAAATGGCGGATGCCTTGGAAGAAGAGAATTGGTGGACGGAAAACGGAATTAAGTTGAAGGGTCTCCCGGAAACAGAAGGTACCAGTTCTTTGAGACGTAAACCAAAAAAAAAGAAGAATAAGAAGAAGTAATAAAAGCACCTGCTAATTCCAGGTATAACCTGGTAACTTGCTGAGATTTCCAAATCGGCCGTGTGTGTGTTGTACCTGTTGCTGTCTACTCGATCCCGAAGAGAGAGAGAGAGAGCTGCTCGCCATCCCGGGTCCCGTTGTATCTGCTGCCTGTTGGACCTGTGAGGCGGGACCAGCCTTTATAGGGGGGGGTGGTCTCGACAGACAGACATATCCACCTGCAGCTTCACCCTCCCCCCCTCCTGTCTCTCTCTCCCCCCCTCTCAACAGACAGACATATCCACCTGCAGCTTCACCCTCCCCCCCTCCTGTCTCTCTCTCCCCCCCTCTCAACAGACAGACATATCCACCTGCAGCTTCACCCTCCCCCCCTCCTGTCTCTCTCTCCCCCCCTCTCAACAGACAGACATATCCACCTGCAGCTTCACCCTCCCCCCCTCCTGTCTCTCTCTCTCTCTCTCCCCCCCTCCTCAACACTAAACTATCAGATGGCTGCTGTCGTGTATGTGAACCGGTTAAACGAATATATGGCCTAACGCTTTCTCTACCACTTGTGATGTAGTTTTACTGTTGTATACATTTATTTGTGCCTGTGTGTACGTTGTTTGCTTTGTTTTTTTTATTTTTAGAATTGAATGATGATGCTAGTTCAGAAAGAAAACCTGTTGAAGGGATCAAACCAAAAAGAAGAAAGAAGGTAAGATGTTCTTGTCTCTCTTTATCACTGTTAGCTACAGGGTTATTTTCAAGTTTATTTATTTCTGGTTAATAGAAGTGAGAAAAGAGCAGAAATCCAAAGTTTTAGATTCTGCTGAGGTATAGATTTCGCTTTCAATATTAGAGGGAAAACAGACTATGATTTATTTCACACACTCACGTTTTATTAATTTAGACAGATGGAAAATAGATTCTTTGACTCAGCAGTTAGCTGTTCATAGATAGAGATATATAAAAGTTTACATTACAACCTTCAGAAGCACGAAATTTTCATGATAAAGTCCCAACAAAACCGTGCACTCTCAGTGTGCGTTATTAGTGTATGCTAGGGTGGTGATTTAGGGAAGGAACCTACATTTCCCTCTTCGAATCTGTGTTGTCTTTGGAGCTGAATCATTTGTGTGCTTTCTTTTGCTACCCTAAACCACCTTGTTAATTTTCATTGACTTGGGGTTGTTGGGTTTCTTTCCTCTTCGAATCAGAAGGGAGTTAGTGTGAGTTTCTTCAATGGGGCAGCCAAAGTTTTCATGAATTGTGCATGCCTTTGCTTCTGATATCGTGCAGTCCCTTTTCCTCAACTGGGTCTCATCATGCACTAAATTTGACTGAATAAAATCAGAAGATTACCCCAGCAGCAGAAACAACAAAAATCAGCCCACCTAACAGAGAACTCATTACAGCTTTCTTAAACATGCTTACATTTATTATCTAAGAATCCATTCTGTATGCTTAACCTTTTGGGTTCTTTTTTTTTAAAATGTCCTTTTAGTATGCTATGTTTGCTAAAGTAACTGTAAAATTTCTTGCAGTTTTTTGGAGTATTTTTTGCTTATTTTTTTTTTTAGAGAAGAATTACTGAAGAATTGAAAGGGAAGGAACTGAGGCCTGGAAAACCACATCATCTGATTAAGGCTATACAGAAACACTACAAAGGCAAATTGTCATCTACAGAATGGGATCAAGTCTATTTGGATAAACGTAAGTCATGCAGGCCTCACGGTCGCTGACAACTTGCCAACTCTTTGCCAAGTTTCATTCATCTCGTTTGTTAGTTTCTGGTTGCTATTTTTGTCACCCACACTTGATGAATTTTATAATCAAGTCCTAATTTTTCTTTTGTCCTGAATCTTCGAAATATCATTTGTGCCCTTTTCTTTTTCTGCTACCACCCAGTTTCAGCTGCCAATGTATAGTCCACCGTCAATATTAACTGCCATTTGATTGCTTGTCTAAAATAAACAACATGCATTTAGACAACAAGAGTTATCTCCCAATAGATTGTAAAACACTTTTATCTTTTCATGTGGAAAAATTAAACAATAGGTTATGACCAAAATCTTGTGCATCAATTTTTTGGCTCTGAAACTAGTTTTTTTTTTTTTTTTTTTACATTAATTCTCTTTAACACTTTGTATATCATCTGGGGTGCTTTAAATCTGTTTTACTCAGCACAGGTTCAGCCATAGGGGCTGTGATATGCAGTACCTTCCTCATTAACATGACCCTTTGTAGCAACAAATATTTATTGCTCCTCCAAATATGTTGACTCAAATATACAGCCATTTCAACATGGATACTAACTAGTGCTTCTAGGTTAGGGTGCAAATGTGCCTCAGATGGTATAAGTAAGATAAAAAGTAGCATAGTATATGGAGGTTTAAGAACTTAAATCTATGTTTTGCCTATTAACTAAACATTCGAAAATCAGTTCACTCACTGTTTGTTGATGAGGTCAGATGTAGTGATGTATATCTGTATTTTTATAGTACTGAAATAACAAATACAATGTGTTATAAATTTCTTTTTTTTTAAATTTTCATTTGTATTAAGTTCTCAAGTAGAGCTTATCATATGTAGAATCCATTTTTTTATGATCTTAATGCTGTGAAGTCTTTTATCTCCAGAAGCTCTTAAATATCTTATTTGTTTCTCCTGATTAGTCACCTTTACTTTAAATTGTCAAATCGATAATTTTCTGGAAAAATTACAACACGCAGGGTTAAGAAATATCCACGAAAAGTAGCCTTTAAACCGGATGAAGCTGTACATGACAAATAATAGGAGTGCTTCTAAATTTGCTTACTCACTTGCATTGCAGAGAATCACTTTTTTGAGTGGAATACAGAAATGTACTTACCATCTATCTATCTTAACATGATTCTGCCAAAATGGAACAAAATGAAGAAATATGAACTGGAACCGGGGCAACCACTGATGATTATTTTAGCAAGTTCAGCAATCAGGGCTGTTAATCTTAATAGGTATGTTATATACAACAGCTGTCTGTAATAAAATGGTTATTTGAGAATTGAATGTAAATTCAAAATTTCATTATTTTTGTTTGTGAAGTGGTTTATAACCTGAGTTATGTCCCTTGCATTATATTTCTTGCTAACAAGCTTTTTATGATATATATAGTTTTTGTTTTTATTAAATAGCTTAGTAAGCAAAGTAATAGAGCTTTGTAGAATTTTTGCTTATGCTTCAAACATGATACAGTACAATTGGTGTTTAAAATGCCCACCACTGGCATCTTTTGTTGACCTTACATATTTGACCTTTGGGAGCTTTTATTAAGTGTGAGAGTGGAGCAATATTTATTTCACAGTGTTAGTGGGTTTGAAAGTTTACCTGAAGTCCAGGGATTTGGATTTGGCCACTCCTCGTTGTAGGTAGCATTCAGTTTCTTACCAATGGTTTCTTTTTGAAAACAGTTTTGATCATAGTTCCATGAACACATTAATGTGTTTGTTTTTTTTTTTGTTTTTTTTGAAGGTTGATAGAAGGCTTCAAAGGCAAAGATTGCAAGACGGCAAAGCTTTTTGCGAAACATTTCAAGGTACAGTAAACTATACAGAGAACTGTTTAAACCAGTCCTGCTGCTTCCGTGTACATCATCATCTACAGCTGTAACGTAGCTGATGAAGTTGTATGGTGCCATGGTTGCTGTTAAACATTACTGTTCCCACCCCTTGTGGGGCCTGGTGGCACTTCCATCTTCAGAAGGGAATGAAAGGTCCCTACTAGAACTAGTCTGTTTTACTATTGGTGGGGAGGGAGGAAACACTTGTTGATGAACTAGTACAAAAGAGTGAGAAGAAGCCCTTTTATGGGATGTTTAGACATTTTCTGCCCTAAGAACCAGCCTTTTTAAACACTCATTTGCACTGTTAGTTAATGTAGTTCCAGACTTACACTCTTGTGTCCTTGATCTGCAGCTTCCTTTTTTGTCTTTTACACTTGGAAATGAAAATAGAATGCTTAATAATCTCTGGTTTCAGTTTTCAGGGCAGTCTGATTGATTACAGAAATACCTGAAAGTTTTAAAACTTAGCACCATATGGTATTTAATTCTTGTGTTCAACATTATGATGATAGGTTTGTGTTGTCTTTTAGTTTAATCTATATATATTCTAGGAGCTAAAATAAGAGCTAAGTCTATTGTTTTACTTCACCATTGAGAGCAGTATACATTCTTATAGAGTGCATAGGCTACCAGTCTGCTGCTGTAAAGGGCTTTGGTCTGTTCTCTACTGGAGATTAACTTTACTTGATGAACCTTTGATAGCATGGCTTCTGTGCTGATCTGTCAGCATGGATTTACTCTGGTACTCCAGTTTACTTCCACTCTAGTAGGCAGTTGATAATAAATGTGTACCAACAAGGGGACTTCCATTTATTTGGAGAAGTAGGGAAAGTAGAGTTTCTGTTTTAAAATGAAGAACAGTGATGTTCTTGAACTGATTATCAACTTGGTTCAGAAAGTGTGTACCCAAAGTAACATGTCTAGCAAATAGGGATGACACCCTCCAAACTCTCCCTGGCTAGGAGGACCCAGTGAACAGACCAGTCAAGGGATCAAAAGAGTTTCTAATTGCAAAGTAGGAACTCTACATCCAAATTTTCCCAAACAGAATGATGGCTTCTGTTGTTCAGTTACAACAACAGAAAAAAAAAAAAATGTCTTATTTTGTTCAGCTCAAAATTTTTGTAAATCTTCCTGAAACTTAGGCTTTCAGATGGATGATGATGAAAATTCTTGTTAACTTTTGCCTGATATGGTTTGATCACAGAATAGAAGGTTGGTGCAGTTGGCCATATACAAAACATTGTTGCAAGAAAGAAAGAAAAAACTAATTACTACGGGGTTTTTTCAACTGGCTCAGTAACCTGTTGTTTTTGTTTTCTTTAGATAGAAGATCATAAAAAGTTTCTTGAAAAGAACCTTATACACATCGGTGTTGGCACGCCTAAACGGCTTCAGACTCTCATCCAGGATGGTGAGTGAAAAGAACAAAATTGCTGCTCTTTGTTTTTCATGTTGTTTATTTTTTACCACTTGTTTTATCCTTCAGAACACTTGGTTTAACATATTTTCATTTTTAATGTTTCACATATTGCTTCTAAAAGCTCAGCATCAGGTCAGTAACTCTTTGTTGGTTTTTGTTTTAATGCAGAGACAGTTGTATTTTAAAAATCTCACACTTCTATAAATTTTAAAAAAGAGTATTGGCTTCTTTATTATCTGCCCTTGATCGGATAGCTCTCTATATCTGGAAGAGCTTGAATGTAGTTTACCTTACTTTCATCAAAAGGTGTAGGCCTGTTCTTACATAATGTTTACAAACCAGGCTATTTGAGCTTAATTCTTTAATGTGCTATATTCCAGGTTTCACATGTTAGCTTCAGCTTCCTTCAAGAGTTGTCACATACAAAGGAAGACAACTCTTGTGAAGGGGCGGCTTAGGGCCACAGATGTTGGCTAAAACGTGCTGCCAATCCTGTGCCATGAGTGGCTTAGTACTTCCAACTTTGGCTAGGAAATCTTCACTAGGACTCTTTGAATTTTAGGTGAGGGAGGAAACCCACATGGCTTACTGGTGAAAAAGAGTAAGAAGAAACCATGCCAGAGAGGTTTGCCAAACACAGCCAGTCCTGACTAGGGTTTGAATTTGGGCCCTCAATTATGGCAGTCTAGTCTATTACTGAACTGTTTGCAGTGCACACTTCATGAGCAAGATTTAACTATTTTTTCAGTATGCCTATTATATACTTTTACAACTAAACATTTTGTACAATGTCATATATTTTTTTCTATCCACATAATTTGCATAAGTACTGAGATGAGCTAGTTATACTTTAAGGCAATGGTTTTACTTTTAAGTTTATTCTTATCTAAAGAAACAGTGAAATGCACATGGATTTAATGTAAATTGGCACCATCAGTTATGGTGCTAAAATTGAAAATAAAAATAGTTAATTGAATATTCTCGTACTCAAGGATGGTAATCTTCTGTTTCTTTTCTGAAGTAGGAGGAGAGAAAGTAATTGTCAGAACCCATACAAACATCATATACAGTTTTGTGCACAACTATGGTTCAACTGAAGTTGTTTGTAGCCTTAACAGGAGAGCTGTGGCATCATCCATACATGTTCCGAATGTATCAAACAGTTAACTGTACCAAATTCTTCTTAAGTTAATGATGCAGTTTAGACTGTTTTTTAAAAAAAAATATTTCGCTTATGGAGTAAATTATACTCATTTATTTAAACAATTTAATTTTTTTTAAAGTTGAATTATTTAGAAGAATGCAGAGATGTGGCTAAATCAGGCTGTGCACTTTCTCAAATTCCAGGTTCCTTATCACTTAAAAAACTCCGTGCTGTCGTGTTGGACTGGAATTGGCGTGATGGGAAACTAAAACGACTTGTCGATAATCGTCAGATTTGGTCAGACCTGACGGAACTTCTAAAAGAATATATTTTTCCATATGTTCACAGTGGGACCTGCAAGATTGGTTTATTGTAACATCAGGGCCCCCCCCCCATCAAAGCATGACAAGGACATAAAAGAAAAACTGACTCCCTTTAAAACTCGTGGATTTACACCTGTGGATAAACTGTTATGATGGACTAGGAAAATTAGGAATACAAGATGTAATATGTCCAGATAATAGGCCAGAAATGACAAAACTGACTGAATAAAAGCTTACAGATTTACAGGCAGAAGAATTGTCTGGAGTTCATAGATGCTATTGGTCTGCAACATATTCGTGGATTGAGTACTTTGTGAATGGTTAGATTTATTTTCAAAATTTAATGCATGTTGATATTTAATTTGTATTTCTTAGATTTACACAACTTTAAATTGTACTTGCCTGTGCTACAAAGGACATTGAAATAGAAATCACGCTGGCAATGCTAATTTACACGGGATTCGTCTGAACATCTCTAATATACACGCATGATACGAGATGCCAGCTATCAGGGGTATGTGCACTGAACTAAAGGAAAGAATGATTCGGCTATTGAACGTCTTTAGATTATCCTTAAAAAGACATTACGCTCTATCATCTATCATTCGATATTTCAACATGAGTAGGCATACTTAGATATTAAATATAATTAAAATTTTTAAATTGCACTTGATGAGTAAACATCTATACAATTCTGTGTAGCTAGTTTGCTGATGGTAAGCCATTCGAGCTTTGTGTAGAGAGTCGTCCAGACTGAGCATCTACCTCTTGGCCGCGTCTAGAAGTGGAAATGAAAGGAAGTAGAAGCAGTCAAGCCTCTGTTTGACCTTAGTAGTCAACTGAAAACACACTTTCAGTAGGAAATGTCGGGTAAAAAAAAATACAACAAATTAAAGTTCTATATCAGTTCTCTACAATGGAACATTACTCAAAGGTGGTATTTTGCTTTTGTTATTATTTTAACTTTTGATAATGAAAAGTCAGCCTCATTGACCGGACAATAAGGGGTCTGTATCAAAGAAATGAAGCATTACTGGTAGTTATAATAATTTGTTTCATTCGTCGTTTTAATTATTATTGCATTGTATGCCAGTCTCAACAAGGGAGATAATTTCACATTGGAGACAAGCATCTAGCCCTGTCATCATTTGCTAAAGTGTGTAGTCTATTCTGTGTACAAGCTGCTCAACATTTCTGACTTTGGAAGGAATTTATTATTATTATTATTATTTATTATTTGCCATTTATAAACATCTGCACTTTTTCGTAGGCCTTCGCTTGAGTTCTGATAATTCGCTGTGTCAATAAAACAAGGTAAATGACCATGTCCAGGTATCCTACAGAAGGCCAAAAGGGATGGAATCCGACAGAAACTCTAGTTTTTCTATTTAAAGCTTGTGGATCAAGTTCACGCAACAAGGCGTCTTGACTCAGTCAGACCTTCCAAGATAGCATAGTACTGAAAAACAAAACAAAAACCTCAAGTGAGAGACCGCCCATGCTAGTTGGAATCAAATGTTTCCGTGTGGGTGTTACTCAGGCCAACTGGCGTTGATGTGTGTTGACATTTTTTTTTTTTAAAACAATACCCAGTTTTTGTTTTAAATGACCTCTCCACCTGTTTCCTGTTTTATATTTGCTGAAACAGTTCTAAAACACGAGTGTTTGGTTTTTTTTTTCAACGTGACGGAATTATATTAAATGAAAACTAGTATTACGGTGGTTGCCTGGTTACCAAAATTATTGCACCACCTTATGTTTTCAAGCAAAATAGCATTCATTAATGTTAGAAAGCGAAACTTTTTTGATCTAATAAAACCAATCAAGCCTTGTTCATTTAACTATAGAGTCTTAAAGTTTTAAACTTCAATAAATGCTCGGCTTGAGTACTATTTTGAATAAAGAATACTCTCTACGGCTAAGTGAGATCGAAGTAGGGGTTGGGGCTTTCACTGGATCGGCATTGCTGAAATGGCAGGCCCTACAGTACGTGTGCCTGTATTACAGGTTCCCTACTGGAGAGGTGAACACCACAATGGGCCCCGATTATGGTTGGATGCCATAACCCTGCAGCTACAGAAAACTCCAGGATTTCCTCTTCCACTTTAACAATAACAATACGTGCCTACCACCTAATACCTTTTCACACTCATACATGACAACCACAGAAAAATTAATATTGTTTTAAGAAAGGAAATATGTAAATAATAAATCAGAAACAAGACAAATGCTTAAACATTCTGCTATGGAGTAGCTAAACATAAGCACACATTGAATTGGTAGTATGGTGGTTTGTACCATCATCGCGCTGCTGAATAACACATTATTTATTGATAAATATTGGGGATGGAAGTTTCTTAAACTATTCTGCTAATATTTGTCTTGTAAAAGAAAGCATTTTTTTTTTGCTTGTATTCCAAATAATCATTTGCATTGTATTTCTTTGGCTGCTCTTGTTAACACCCCATTGTAGAACACTACTATCAGATGCTATTACAGGAATGTGGTGTAATTTTTATCTGATACTTTGATATTACCATAACCTAGCGCAAGTTACAGATATCAGTATTCTGTTATTGAAATGTAATATTAGGATGAGCATAACAACGTGGAAATAATGCAATCACTTTGTGGAATGGTAGGAGGCCTTCAATGGAGTTGTCAGTAAGTAGTGCTTGCAGAGTTGGCATCTTCCAAGATTTTCTTGGCGTGGATACCGGAATTTTACACTCATTCAATACTAATTTATCTACCTGTGTGTTTAAAATAATCAGTTACATAAGACAAGATTTGGCTTTGGTGACTTACCACGGCATTGTTCTTGCCCTTCCATAGCAGCAACCTGTCTGCATGGGTCTCCTTTGGGTACACCGATCTCCTTCCACAACCAAACAGAGTTCTAGTGGGGACTCTGCTTGGCCGCTTCTTGATGTAGCATCTGCCCAGCTCTTTTCTTTCTTTTACGCCCCGTTTTAGCGCCAGACTAATTACCTTTCCAATGAGAATGCATTTGTAAACATAGCACATGAGGATTGAAATTGGCAGTATCAATGATGTTTACAAACACCACCATTGGCCAGTGCTTTGTTTTTACTCTCTAACTTGTTCATTGCTCAAAGGGTAACATTGTAATCCTGTATTGTGTGTGTGTGTCCCTTTGGGGTCTCGTTTTTGTGTCTTCATGATTGCACTGTGCACAACAGGATAACGGATTTGTAGTGCAGGTCTGCAAAACTGTGAGAGATGTTCTCACCAATAGCAGATTGTCTGAATCAGGGATTCCCGGAAGAACAGCCCGCGGAGGAAGTGTGCTAACTTAAAGCAGTACCCTAAGCAGAGAAAAGACTCATTCTTCTAAATCGCTTGATCTATAACGACTGTTGTCGGGTTTCTCTTCACTCCACATTTTTATTATGCCTCCTCTGTTGTTGTTTTTTTTTTTACCTTGTGAGAGTCAGGGAGATACTGGGGTCTGTGGAATTTCCCGTTCACTCATTAACCCTTTCCTGCGCTTACTCCGAGACTGCTGAGTGGCGAGGAGGGGCTAACATCTGTTACCTGACCATAAACAATCTCTCCCGGTTGTCATACGAGCCGCTAAATTCTCAGACAACAATGGTTGTTATTCTAAACACGATCAGGATCTGATTGTCGCACTACGATTATCTGTGCTTCACCCACCCTGACAGTGTCAGTTTGCTCGCAGACCGCTGCCGTCCGTCTTGACTCTCAAAGTCCAGGGACGCCTCACATCGGTGAGCCAGAAGGGCGTCGTCAGCCTCGATGACCCGAGTGAGTAGTTGCTCGGGTATGGTTTGGACCTCTTCGGCTACCCTTGGAATATCCGCCAGATGTCGGAGGAAACCAAAGCCCAGAGAGGTTCGCCAAACCGAGCTGATCCCGACCGGCTGTTCGGACTCTGGCTCTCAACCCTGGCAACCTATTACTGCCCCACGCCGACCGGGAAATGCCCTTTAAGACGACAAGATGACTGTAACCTTGTCCCTCTGCGTTGACATCCGACCCTTCGCCGTCGGCACGCCACACCCCTACATCTTGTCTGTGCCAGCACTCGCTGGGCGGGAATTTCTTGGGACTTCCAAACCGAAGAATGTCGACAGAAACAAAGAATTCATCGACTTAGTCGATCTTTTCAAAATAGACCCTGAATCAAAACTAGAATTTGTGTGTGGCACCCCCATCGTAGTCTGAATAATTGTAATTAAATTCGATAGCCGAACAGTACCGACTCGACCGGATTTTATTTACCAGCTGAAAGTGAAATTAATCACGCATGTGCCAAGGGCAATCTATTACCGTTACTCTTGCCTGTAGACAATGGTTAATTCTTTCCTCGTCAGATACATTTATCTCAGACGTGAGGTCTGGAGAATTATGACTGTCTAAACAATAACTTGGGATATAATATATCTTTATGGTTTTATTCGTTGCAATAAGTTCTAGAACAAAATGCAATTGAAACACAATGTAACGGTTATCAACGTAGCCTTCAGGTTAATGGAGTCAAGAGGGTTGAATTACAACCCCGAGGACCGAAATGGGGTATTCAGCCTCGTGTAGTGGAACCCCGTGAGGTCGGCCTTTCTCGTCAGTTAATCGGTTTGTCAGAAAATTATATTAATTCTAATATTCGTAGTTGTTTTGTTTGTTTGCCTTTTTAAATAATTTTTCCCGTTCGCTGTCTGAAAGCTTGAGAAGTTGGAAACGTCTCGTTGGGGTGGCAGGGGCGTCGCCTCCTCGTAAGAGCGAACGATATTCAGAAGACCCGCCCCGAGGAAGTCTAATTACAGGTGTCGAGGCCGCGTTAAACCCCCCCCCCCGGTTAGACGGCTGATTGGCAGCTTCCCTCTCAGATGGTTGGAAATGTGCTGCGAGTCGTGGACGGTTAATGGCGAAAAGTCTGTTCGCGGGAACGACGACTGGACTTTGCTGCAGTCTCGTTAAATATCCTTTCTGAGAAAGTGTGACGTGTGATTCCTGAAGTATTAGGAGCTAGCATAAACGTGCAGGGCTCTACCATCGACAATGACATGAGCTTCGTCAAACTCGAAGGACCTGAAGTGGGGGAGATCTATTTTGGTGAGAGGTCAACAACGGCTGAGCTTACATTTGAGTCTTTTCTCTTTGTAATTCCGAAATACTTTAATTTAAATCTTCCGATCGGACCTTAAAATGGTCATTTCTTGTTGGCGAGTAGTTTTTCCTTTGGCCGTAAGCAGACCGCTGTGTGAAAGCTTCGGATTCTGGACATTTCCTCCTCCTCCATCATCTTCTATCCACCAATAAATATTTCTTTTGCTTAGATGTGATAAACTTCAATGCAGCTAACGAGTTATAACTATGACCACCTTTGGCCTCTAGTGTTCTTAATCTTCACGAAGATAAACCAGTTACCTCCCCCTTTAAGATGTCTGCTTTCTCGCATTATAAACTGTATACTTTAAAACGAAATGAAAGTGTAAACGTTTTATTTGGACTTATGGTAAAATATGCAGGTTTACTTCTCGTGAGATATTCTTCTGGCTTTTCATCTGGCCAATTTGTGCAGATTTGCCTAAGCGAGTGGACAGGAGAACACTCTTAACTTTCTTCTACGCGTATAGAACTCTAAGATCTGCTGAATTAAAGTTGCAGTCAGCTTTTCCTTTTTTTAAAAAAATGGCAGTTGACGTCGGTTACGTTTAGTGAAAAATGAACAGTGGGTGGCGGCTTTCTTCTGTTGCCATAAGAAGATTGCCGTGGGTTGTGGGTTGGGGGGGGAACTCGGATCGTGATCGGGGAAGCTGTTCTCGAGGCTGGTAGAGTAAAGACGAACTTCGACGCTGCAGCGAGTGACAAGATGGATGGGAGAGGTGGGCCTCGGGTGAGCGATGGTCAAAGATGGAGAAAAGTAACAATTTTGCCCGTTTGTCCCTTTCCTGTCTACCTCCAGGGGGGGGGACTCTTGTGACGACGAGAATACTATCAGAAGAGTGATGCTGGTAGCGGAAGTAATGCCGCCAAATAGTCAAGATGTCTGGGGCGGGAGATGGAAAGAAAAGTTGTTGACTATTTCCACGTCGCACCGACTGATTGGAAGACTTCTAATCTAGCTCTGCTACCCACCACCACCACCGCTAGGGTCCGTGATGTGATATCTCTTTGTCCGCGCGCATGGGCGAAGCGTTCATCCAGGATACTATGGGTTTTCTGCACACACAAAAATGTTTTCACCTTTGATCGGCTCCGCCGGTATAAAACAAACCTTGTTTATTTTTCTCTGTCTTATCAAAATTGTACTCAAGCACTGCCCTGTCGATCAAGACGATGTCTGTATCTGAACTACAGCCGTATAAGGAAGTAACCTACTTCTCTTTGCGCCATCTCCGCACAAACACCTCGAGAACATCGGCTATAGCATGCCAGGGTCCTCACCCGGCGTGTAATGGTATTAAAAAATGGGGAGATAACTGATCCGTGCGATCAGAGCGCAGCGATGGACTTCGGCAGCTTGTTCAGCCAAGTCGGCGACTTTGGGTTTTACCAAAAGCGAACGTATTTCGTGCTATGCCTGACCATCGTCCAGTGCAGTTTCAACATGTTGGAGATTTACTTCGTCGCGCCCGCTATGGATTACAGGTAAGCTGGCTCAGTCCATCGGCCGCTCTGAGGGAGGGGTTACGTCGCCGAATGGACGGTGGGTCGGACTCCGGCGGCACGGCCTGACTGCTTTTCCATCCATCCAGTCTCTGTCGAATCTTGGAACCCCGTAGAGTTTAGACGTGCGCGTGTGGAATGTGATCACTGGTCACCTGTCGAGTTTCTTTTTTTTACTCGGAGTCGAGCACCGATCTCTGTTTAATGCGTTGGCCCAGCTCAAGCTCGACGTCTCCATCGGTCTCTCTCTCTCTCTCTCTCCTATCAGAGGTCAAGCCTGACCTTGTGAAGTATCACGTGAGCCGTGATCCAGGAAGCTACCGTAATATTTCGATGTTCATAGTCGAGTGTGCGCCTGCATTTAAATGTACTCCATATTGAAGGGCATCCGTACTTAAGCCCGACTTCCTGTCCTACAACCAAAAGAATATTACTTGAACTAACTCGCCTACATCAGCAGTTTCACGATCATTTTAACACATTTAGTCCTCTTGTTCAGAAAAGGCCCTGTGCGTGCCATAGTTGTGTGGTGTAAACTCCCCTTATGAACCAGAGTTGTCCATGTTACTGAGTATCTTCCGGTTGTTGTGCAGAATGTTGAGAATCAAGGTTTTGCACAGTATTTATGTGGTTTGGCCGAGCATCGCGATTGTCCAAAGTCTTGCGCATCGCAGCCGTGCACAGTATAATGGTGCAGTGAGTTTCGCGTCACTGTTGTTTACAGAGCTCTGCCCGTTCTTCGATTGTCCGTCACCGTTTAACAGAACGTCCGGATGGGTCCCCTACTGCCACCCGAAAAGACAAAGACACAAGACAGACATCTCCGATCGGAAATATTTAATTATTTGGTTAGTTATCTTCGCGTTGAAACTAAATCTTAAATAGTGGTATTGTTGTTGTTGTTTTATTAAAACTGAACTTCTTTGTGTGAAGCTTAGAAAGTTTTGAGTTTAGCATCTCTCCCCTCTTCCGTCTGCTTTGATCGGTGCCGAGGGTCCTTCAGGACGATACCCCGCACCTGTTAACATAATGTATTGTCATTTCGTTTCGGAAAAAAGGGGGGGCGAGCAAAAAAAAACACAAAGGGTGAGATTATTTATGATAGCATTCGGCTCTGTAGCGCTGAACCAGTGAGGTTCCGTGTGTCGGTTTGATCCAAGTGACGGGATATCTGACAGGAGCGGGCACCGAAAACGTCACCTCCGTTCCCAGGACTGGTCCCTCCTCGTCGCCTTTTACTACCTAGAAAGACAGCTTGGTTCCCTTGTGTACATCGTCGGCTGGTTCCCGTCTTGAATAGGGCCGTGGTTTATTACATGAAAGTTCGGCGGAGGCTCCTCCCCTCCCATTCCCGGGAGTCCCTTGTCTGAGTCACGGAGACTCCCCGCCTCCCGCCCGAACACCTGTTTGCTCGGCTAAAAGCCTCACGCGATGTCAAGCTGGTGTCGGGTCACGGTTCTTGGCACCGGAACCCTCGCCTTTCCCACCGAGCCGAAAAACAAGGTCACGGAACCTGGCCACGTGACGGAATCACTCCGGCTTCTCTCTCTCTCTCCATCTCGGTCTTCATCGCTATCGCTCTCTCTCATCTCTCTCTCACTCTCGCTCTCTCTCTCTCCTCTCATCTCTCCTCTCTCTCTCTCATCCATCTCCTCCTCTCCTCTCAGCTCTCTCTCTCTCTCATCTCTCTCTCTCTCTCTCTCTCATCCGTTCTCTCATCTCTCTCTCTCTCATCTTTCTCTCATCTCTCTCTCTCTCATCTTCTCTCATCTCTCTCTCATCTCTCTCTCTCTCTCATCTCTCTCTCTCATCTCTCTCTCTCATCTCTCTCTCTCTATCTCATCTCTCTCTCCTCTCTCTCTATCTCATCTCTCTCTCCTCTACTCTCATCTCTCTCTCTATCTCATCTCGCTCTCTATCTCATCTCTCTCGCTCTCTCATCCTCTCTGTCCATCTCATCTCTCTCTCTCATCTTTCTGTCCATCTCATCTTCTCTCTCTCTCATCTCTCTGTCCATCTCATCTTTCTGTCCATCTCATCTTCTCTCTCTCTCTCTTCTCTCATCCTCTCATCTTCTCTGTCCATCTCATCTTCTCTCTCTCTCGCTCTTCTCTCTCTCGCTCATCTCTCTCTCGGTCCATCTCTCAGCTTCGCTCCTCTCATCTCTCCTCCTCTCTTATCTCTCTCTCTCTCTCTCTCTCTCTCATCTCATCTCTCTGTCCATCTCATCTTCTCTCTCTCTCTCATCTCTCTGTCCATCTCATCTTCTCTCTCTCTCTCTCATCTCTCTGTCCATCTCATCTTCTCTCTCTCTTCTCATCTCTCTGTCCATCTCTCTCTCTCTCTCTCTCTTCCGTCTTGTGTCTTGGTGCTTCTACAAAATTTGTCCATCTTTTAAGGGAATGGAATTTTCATTAGCTCTATAAGAACGAAACTGATTAATTAAATCGAAGTAGCTGTTGCGTTAAAAAGACGCTTACCGTTGGCTCAGATTGAATCGACATTCGTTTTGTGTTCGAATCCTGGTCGACATCTATGCACGTAATAATGGTAACATAAAGGCAAACTGTTTATTGTTATACTTTTAACTGAACCATTTTTATTTTTTCAAAAAAAAACAACTAACTAATAAAAACTGGAATTATATGAAAACAAGTTAGGAGGGAAGACCGGTTGCTGGTTGTTACTCGACGTCACGTTCTTTGACGTTGCCGCCCCCCCCACCCGGTCTTCTGTTTGTCGCCAAGTAGAATCTAAGGGACTTAGTTTAGAATAGTTATTAACAGGTGGCGTCGTGCGCGTTTACGGGTTCCCCAGAAATCTGGTTTCTAACCGGTTTGTTCTATAGCGGCCGCTGACAATCTTTTCAATTCGCCAGAAATTGTCTTGCTGATTACATTTCCGTGGTGTCACGCCCATGTTGGTGCTGAGCCAATTCACGCGGTGTCCGTAGACGTGCGTCACACCTGCGGACTAGGCGTTTTGAGGAAGCTGGGCACACCAACTCGGCGAGCAGGTAGTTCCCCACTCCCCCGCCAGTCTCGGCTCAAAGCCGCGCCATCGCTCTTCTCTCGCAAAGACTCCCCCCCCCCCCAGAGGTAGAGGAAAAATGTGATTTGTAGTTTGTTTTGTTTTTTTTGCATTTTGCAAGAGGCTGTTTTAAAATTAGCATTTAAATATATGAGCTACAATGGAAATACTGTGTATGACAGGGGAAAGGCAGGAAGTGTTGAAAGGCTGCCATTTGTCGTCTTTCCTTGCTTGCTGCTCTCCAGAGCGCTGATTCCAGCAGCCCGGTTACTAAGGCTAAATCTGGGTCAGACATTTTATCTTACTCACCTGCTTTCTCCTCTAAACCCCATTCTCTCTCGCCCTCTCTCTTTCTTTTACTCCCCTCAGCCTCTCTTGCTCCCCGTCTCACTCGCCCCATCTTTCTCTCACCCCTCCTCTCTCTCTCGTCTTCTCTCCCTATCTCTTTCTCATGACCCCTCTCCCTCTATCACTCACTCCCCTCTATCTTTCTCTTGTTCTTGTTTCTCTCATCCCCCTCTCCCTCTCTCTATATCTCTCTCACTACCCCTCTCTTTCTCTCGCCCTCTCCTTTTCTCTTGCTCCCCCGTCTCACTCGCCCCCTCTTCCCATCTCTCGCCCTCTCTCTTCCTTTTACTCCCCTCAGCCTCTCTACCTCTCTTGCTCCCCCGTCTCACTCGCCCCCTCTTTCTCTCACCCCTCTCCCTATCTCTCTCTTTCTCTCGCCCCCAACTCTTTCTCGTCTTCTCTCCCTATCTCTCTCTCACTGCCCTTCTCTTTCTCATGACCCCTCTCCCTCTATCACTCACTCCCCTCTATCTTTCTCTTGTTCCTTGTTTCTCTCATCCCCCCTCTTTCTCTCGCCCCCTCTCCTCTCCCCCCTCTCTCTGTCACCGAAATGCTACCTTTCGCTCCATCATGTCGGTCAGTTCGTTCAGAACAGGCAAAACAAAATAAACAGAGCAACAGCTTTTGATAAAACCCCCGACACACATCTCGCCACAGTTACCAGGGGCCAGGCTAGAAAGTAGCCTTTTCTTACTGGAAATAAAAACGTGTGGAAAATAATGAAAATTGACTCGTGATGTCACCGACCGTTCGTCTGGTTTTGTCAACTGCGCGACTGCTCTCGGCTGTCGGGTTATAAAGACAGGCAGGCGACCTGCGCGAGCAGATCCCCAGTCACCTGGTCCCTGGCAGCTTCGCGAGGTCGGTGCGCGGCGGAGATGGGTTTCGACGAAATTCTCAAAGAACTGGGCGAGTTTGGTCGCTTCCAGAAGTTCTACTACTTCCTCTTCTGCCTGCTGGGCATCTCACCCGCATTCCATATGATGCTATCGGTGTTCGTTCAGCCCGTGGTAGATTACAGGTAAGTTAACTTTAAAAGTCACATTTCTGCATGTGCTTAGTCCACCGGGGTTCGCACACCTGCAGCCCCGACACCTGCTGAGCGCCTCCCTCTGTCGTTAATCGACACCGGATTAGTAGCCAGCGTAACTGCATTTACCTTTTACCTCTAGAAGGCAAGTTTACGTCTGCCATCTACCTTTGCAGCTGCCAATGCCAACCACCTCTCGTTGGCTCTAAAAGGTCCCCGCCGACCCTTAGGGACGATATCATAGGGAAAGGAAAGGGAAGTAGTTCAGCTCATTGGAAACATCACTCCGGTCGTCGTCGCGTCGGCCAGCTACCCTGAGCTACCTTAAAGTCTCAGCGGACGCGATGCGACTGCGGAAGAGGAATTATTATACTTTGCCGAAACTGTTTTAGTCACTCACGGTTAATGAAGGTTCCTAACGAAGGCGGACGAACGCCCACCGCTTCGTGTGGCCCCCGAAACGAAACTGGAAAAGGAAAAGGGGGGGCAAACTCGGCGAAACACTTCCATGCTTATGGTCCGTGATTATTTTCCGCGGGACTGATCGAGGGGAACCCGTGTATCGGTCGACGACGACGGGATCGGCTCTCCAAGTCTCGCCCCGCTCCTACCCTCAGAAACCCTTTGTTTGTTTTTTCTCTGTCCGCCTTTTCGATTGGCCGACCGGCTGAATTCCCGGAAGTCCGCCCAGTTCCTTTCCCCCGTTCATTCTCGAACGAATCGGGACTAGTGACACCGGAATGACGTCATCCGCTTTTATGTCCAACAGCGCCCCCCTTCGGCCCGTTGCGTCGCCTCCACTCTTGTTTGCATCGTAGCTTCTTGGAATAACTTCGGGTCCCTTTTCCTCTTGGTGTGACCGTCAACATATTTAAATGCACTGTACAGAGAACTATCCTCCTTTTTTTTTGACCAATGGAAAGCTGCGTTACATCTTCCTGAAAACCAGAAACTCGTGTCTGGCTGCCCGTTTATCGCGGTACCTAACCCTCCCTCCAAAACAAATAAACTCAAAAGGGTTCACCTTCGTTACGTTGACTTGTCCCAATTGTCCTTTCGAAATAACTTCCTTGCCAGAGAAGGACTAGTAAGGAAGTTAACTGTTTGTTTTTTTAACTTCTTAATACCCCCTCACACTCACCAGCCCGCATCAACAACATTTTGTTTACCCTGTCTCACATCCCAAGCTTCATTCGAACCCTTTGTTCCTGTATCCCTCCATCTTCGTGACGCGGCCCGTCCACACTGTCACAAGTTGTCCAGACCCTGACGTCACGCCTCCCTGGCTCGGATGGAATGTACTGTCGAATAAAGACACCTCTGAATGTCATTGCTTACCAACTGCCTTATAAGCCCAGTGGGGGTCCATCCACACTTCGATATGGGCTCCAGCTCACCTTGGAGATCTGTGTGCGCCGTCTCCTGGTAGCTGCGTCATCATCAAAGCAAGAAAAATGGCGGCTCTCTACCGTCACAAACGGGCAATTCAGTCTCGTCCGCTTCAAAGGCGACAAGCCATCACCATTTCCTCCTCCTTCAGAAACTTGCCGGACCTCCTCTGGTCCGTTTTCTGATCACGAGGGCGCGCAGTAACAGCGCTGCGCCGGTTCTTAAAGAGCCCTTATGCCACGTTTTCCTCAGCCACAAATAATGCTCTAGAATTTTTTTTTTTTTTTAAATTTAAAAAAAAAAAAAACAACGAAGCGGAAGTTGTCATTTAAAGTAAATATTTTGGCGTTTACGACACTAAATAAGGTATTGGGATCCAACAGTCCTGGTCGGCTGCCCAAGAGTTAAGCGTAGAGGTAAGGCTATAAATGACGTCACGAGATGTCGCAGATTGTAGCAGCCTCACCTGGGCGGGTTACCCTTAATTTTGTCGAAAATCTGAATACTCTAGCTACCACTAGGCCCCAAACTCCGGTCGGCGATAGAAGCACTTTGGAGTAAGGGGGCGGCCGATCTCCCGGGCCTGTGAAGTTACGGAAAGCTGGGGGGGGGAAACGATTCGATACACTGCGGACAGTGTACTTTATTTGATGTCCTGCTCTCTGTCTGTCGCATGCGTTCATTTCACGACTGTAAACGCTTGGAAACAGAGTTTATCTTTGTGTTATAACCCAAATAAAGTTTAAAAGGATTTTGAGAGGCTCATTGAAGCCGTTGTTCTACTTTTCTCGTCACAATTCTTCACAAAAGCAGCAGCCGCCCGAATGCGGAAAGTCGACCTTGAAACCTCGTTCGGAGGTCTTCGATACAACAACAACAACGACGACGACGAGAAGATCAATGGATGTTGACTGCACGTTTTACAGTTGATGGTTTGTATGACGTCAGCCGGACTCCACCCCTGTCAGAAGTACAGGTCCTCTCGTCTTCCAAGCGGCGCGGCTATAGGTATCTGCGGAAGAATTTCTCCATTGTGTACAGGTGGGGAAGGTATTTCAGAGGATGAACAGGTCGGGTTTCCGCGGAATTTATGCGTTCGCTGATAGATGGGAGGAGGTAAAGAGAGGGGGGTGGTGGTGTGTGTGGCCCGTCCTCGATATCCATTGAGGTCAAAAGCCTCGCGCCCTGGAGAGGCGAATTTCGGGACAACAGCTCCTCTGTGAAAACGTGAGGCTCCAGATGTGCGACGGGCACCGCCCACCGGACGAGGAGATGGGTGTATTCGCGTCTGCATCTAATGGCTTTCGTCGAGCACCCTGCCTGGTTCCCCCCCCAACCAAGACTCTGCAGCAGCCATGATCGTTGGGAATCACCGAGGATGCTGCGCGTGCCGTAGCAGGGGCGGAGGCGTTGGCGGGACCGCTAACAGCGCCCGCGGGAGAGTTTTGTCCGTTACCTTATGACGCCCGCCGGCCTGCGGGGCCCTCCACGCGACAACAAGACCGTCCTTTTCCCTGACGGTGGGAGGCAGGGAGCCCGAAACGTACGCTCGCTCCTTGATGCACGAGCGGGCCGCCGCCTCGTTTTGATGTATGGAATATGCTAATGTCCTTCACTCAGAGGCGATAATAAATCTTTTTAATTGTTTCAAGGATCTCGTTCGCTGTAAACCTTTCGGGTGAATCGCAATGACTCATTTAATCCTGTCGAGTATAAGTGGCGCGCCAAGAGCCCTAGGAAACTAGCCGTCCAGCCCCCGCAATAACGCGGTTAATTTGGACCGAGTTATTTCCCTTCCCTCTCCGCGGTAAAGCAGCGCCGCCTTTCGTCGCGACACGCATCGGCGTATCCAAGCCAGCGCGTCCCTAGCGATGTGAAGTTGGAAACGAAACGGCTTATCCCTTTACTGACATTAACCCCTAACCCTTAACCCTTCCACGGCAGGTCCTCTTTAGCACGTTTTCACACCGCCCCCCCCATTTTCTCTTGTTTTGTTTTGACTGTTTTCTCCGACTGCTGCAGAATAGTCGCACGCGACTTATACAGACCTACTCGGCCACGTGATTTCCTACCAGTGCCCGTCTTGCTTAGAATTATTAACCTTCCACCAGCCAAATCCTTGCGAACGTTCTGTTCATAGTCTTGGTTTTAACTCTAAACAACAGTAGATCTCCGTGTTCTTATGTGTGTGCGTGATAATATCAGTTTACTTGTTAACTCACATTGGTCATGAGGCGAAGGTTTGGGGGGGCAGGGGTCGACGGGAAAATGCAGATACAGTTTTACTGAACGTCAAATCAAAAACCATATTCTTTTCTCCCGCTTAGGTGCGCTATACCTTCTCTGTCCAATGACAGTTACCAGGTACAGGGACCGGCCCACGCCCTCTTGATTAATAAGTCAATTCCGTACAAACGGGGACCAAGCGGAGCCATGGTTCTCGATCGGTGTCGCCTCTACAAGCTCAACCGAAGCAACATCCTGGATTCCACAACCTCGACGGCGAATAATACAGAAACTGAGAAATGCGCATCTTGGGTCTACGACGAGTCCATCTTCACGTCCACGGCCGTGTCTACGGTAACACCTAACAAACATTTGTTTTTCTACTTATTCGATTATTGCACCTCGTGTTTGATCCCCCCTGTCATTAGTAGACTTTCAACCCTCTTGCCGACATTAGGGTTTTCTGTTAAAACGCCACGTAAAATTACCCGTGTCATTCGTTCTGCTTCCAGATGAACCTCGTGTGCGACAGGGCCATGATGACGTCACACATCGTAATGGTGTACATGAGTGGAGTTTTGGTCGGATCCCTGGCCCTGGGAAGCTTCGCCGACATGTATGTTTTTTTTTAAATCGGGATCTCGATTTCTGAGACTTCTGATCTTAATAACCGGGTTCGGGTTCCAGGATTGTAATAGTGTCGATATTATTACTACTATTGCAGGTTTGGCCACTTCGTGGAGATAATCCGTACACGGGTCTCAGTGATGGGGTCGGTAATATCGCCACGTCACTGTTGGATAGATGCTAATTCTTCTTAAAATTCCATTTCTGAGCTGGTGGACCAACGACTACAGGAACTGTGCCTGACTTTACTGCCTCTTGCCTCTGCAGTCACTGTGTTGGTTCAGCACACTTCCCGATCTTCTCCAGTTTCTCAGTCACTCTAGAAGGTCATAAGCCCCAAAGTTTCAACCTCATCGTCCGTTGTCGTCATTAAACGTCACATAATTAAAGGGGGGGACACAACTTTTTACAGCATCACTGAGAATCAGGTTGGTGTTAGGGCGATCGATGCTATTCAGACCTTAAGGAGATGTCGGTGGTGAGTGGGGAGAGAGAGAGGAGACAGTTAGTCTAACATTGGCTGTTGGTGAAACGCTTCGGAAAAATCGTCAAACATTCAGACGGAAAGAAGTGAAAGACGGTCGAGTCAACACGGGTGCGGCGATGATGGCTCGAGAAAGCCATCGCTGTAAAAGGGGACTTCCGCTGTTCGTTACAAGCGAAAGCATCTCCTTGTGTGCGAGCTTTCCGCTAGGGTGCGAGTTTCTGCGTTAGAGCTGGGGCGGGGGGACATGGACATCAAACAGTTTGTCTCGGAGGGCGTTCGTAAAGAGCATCTACGCGGAATTCGGATCTCCAGCCGATTTTCTTTCGAATGGATACTCGGTCGTTAACAACAATGCAACCTTTAACCGTGTGGTCAACGTGGACCCTAAGAACGCGGGCTACGCGGTTCCGACAAACGGCCAATAGGATCTCGCGGTTCTGTGCCTCTCTAGAATACGCTTCTGAACGAAATAAGGTCGCTTCCCTCCTCCCAAACCGAGTGCCTGCGTTTTTTTTCTCTCCCCCTTTCTTTCAGAATCGGCCGGAAGACGGTGCTGTGTCTGTCCATAATTATCCAGGTTTCCGCCGGAATCGCCGCCTCTCAAGCTCTGGAGTTCATCAGCTTCGCCGTTTTCCGTTTCTTCGAGGGCGCCTCTTCGGTCGGCATCTTCCTGAGCTCGTTCGTCATGGGTAAGTATTCTTCGGGACCCTCGAAGAACTCCAACCCGGAGTTTTAGGGAGATCGTTGAGCAGAACGAAAGGTCAATTCTCGCCCGTCGTTTCTTTCCCCAGGTATGGAGCTCGTCGGCCCGAATAAGCGCCTCTGGGTGGGCATAGTGATCGAATACTTCTTCGCCCTCGGGATAGTCATTCTCGCAGGAATCGCCTACGTGGTGAGAGACTGGAGAAAGCTGATGCTGATCACCTCGGCACCCACGGCTATTTTTCTGACTTACTGGTGGTAAGAGAAGGTCCTCTTTCCGTTTTTCTTCCCCATCCCTCTGGCAATAATAAATATATTTTTCTTCTATGTAGAGATAACATAATTATAGCATCAATTCTAATAGAACGAGCGGAGGGATGAGCTGTTTACTTCTAAGAAATACGGAGAAATGGTTATAACGCTCGTTTTAACAGAAGGGGAGACAACTACGATGTTAACTCTGTAAAAGGGTGGAGGGACAAAACCATCTCCTTATTCCGTTTTTTGCAATCGGCTGGGAGGTTAGGGCTCCTGCCTCATCAATTGTTACTGTAGTCAGGTGTTCAGACCTCGGAGGACAGGTGTAATTACACGGCGGTTGGGCAGGACTGAGTATACACTACCTGCGGCACAAGGCTTCTGTCTCAGAAAACCGCGTGGCGTCAGTCGGGCCCCAACCTCCCTTCTCTGGGGGACGGAAGCAGCGTCGCGACCCTCCCGGCGGGGGCCACGGTGGCACTCACTTCGCTTGTTCCGTTCCAGGATCGTTCCCGAGTCTCCTCGGTGGCTGAGCAGTCGGGGAAACGACGAGAGAGCCGAGGCGATCATCAGGAAGATGGCGAAGGTGAACGGCGTGACTCTGTCGGACAAAGTGTTTGAGAAGACTCCGGCCGAGGAGAAAGCGAAGACGGTGGCGTTCTGGAGAATCTTCACGTCGCCGGTGCTCTTGGTTCGAACCCTGGTCATATACGTGAATTGGTAAGTCGGCGTTCGTACCGAATAATGATGGTAGCAATAGCCCGTGTTTTAGGGAGGGGGAGGGAGCAGCGAGCCCGATGGACTTCGGAAGGTTTCGCAGTTGGAGTTTTCCCGTCCGATGACATTCGATGGCAAGCTCTGTTGCTGAAGCAGATGGTGGACAAGAACGACAGTCAGTCTCCAACAGGTCCGTCCCCTGCTCGCCGGATCATCATCTGTTATGATAACGCACCATATAGGCTCCTTAAGTCTCCCCGCTGCAGTCCACGGGGTCTAAACTGCTGCCGTTAAGCGTTGTCCAGCAGGGCGCAGCACTCTACCTTTTCTCTCCCCCCCACTCACAATTTAACTGGCATTCATTTAAATGCAAAAGGGTACTAGAATCAGACGGAACATCCACATGTAGAGTGGAAAGGACGGCGGAGGCTGAATGGAAACAGCAGTGAATGTAAGGGATGAAGGTCGCATTCAAGACTGTTCTCGTAGATGTAGACTGTCGTTGGACAGCGATCTCAACGTGGTTGCGAGCACAGATTATTATCGTTCGTATCCCCCAGCTCTCCCTCTCTCCCCATCGCTCTTCTCTCCGCTCTACCCTCACAGTCCTCTCTCTCTCTCTCCAGCTCTCTCTCCCTCTCTCTCTACCCTCACAGTCTCTCTCTCTCTCTCTCTCCCTCTCTCTCGCTCTACTCTCTACACCCTCACAGTCTCTCGCTCTCTCTCTCTCCATCTCCTCTCCTCCTCCCTCTCTCTCTCTAACTAAAATCTCTCTCGCCTCTCGCTCTCTCGAAACATCGCCAGCTCTCTCTACCATCACGTCTCTCTCTCTCTCGCTCTCTCTCCATCTCTCGCTCTACCCTCACGTCCCCTCTCTCTCCTCCAGCTCTCTCTCGCCAAGCTCTCCATCTCCTCTCGTTCTCTCTCTACCCTCACAGTCTCTCTCTCTCTCTCCGTCTCTCTCTCCATCTCTCTCTCCCTACCCTCACAGTCTCCGACCCTCACAGTCTCTCTCCTCCTCCATCTCCCTCTCTCTCTCCACCCTCACAGTCGCTTCGCTCCTCTCTCTCCATTCTCTCTCTCTCCCTCTCTCTCGCTCTCCCGCTCGCGCTCTCCCTCACATCGCTCTCTCTCTCACCTCAAAGTCTCATCTCTCCCTCTCTTCTCTCTCTCTCTTGCTCTCTCCATTCTCTCTCCATCTCTCTCGCTACCCTCCAGTCTCCTCTCCTCTCTCTCTCTCTCTCTCTCCATCTCTCTCTCTCTCCATCTCTCCCGCTCTCTCTCTCTCTCTACCCTCACAGTCTCTCTCTCTCTCCATCTCCCTCTCTCCCTCTCCTACCCTCACAGTCTCTCTCTCCTCCCCGCTCTCTCTCTCTCTCTCCCTCTCAGTCTCTCTCTCTCTCCATCTCTCTCTCCCTCTCCTCTCTACCCTCAACCCTCACAGTCTCTCTCTCTCTCTCTCCATCTCTCCCTCTCTCTCTACCCTCACAGTCTCTCTCTCTCTCTCTCTTTCTCACGCACACACACACACTCTCTCTCTCTCCTACTAGAACATCACAAGGAACTCCTGGAACCCCAGAAGCAGAAAGAAGGACACTGGGCGGTGAGCAGGTCACGCAATACCCCAGTACGGACCCGGGTAGATCGCGGAGTTCGCCGGGCGGCGACCTGGCGTGAAGTATACACATGGCAGAGGTAGCAGGGGAGGGGTCGTTGATTACTGTTGATGGTTTATTTCTCTCTGCAGGATGGTCGTCAGCATGGTGTACTACGGCCTGTCCCTGAACAGCGGCAACCTGGGCGGAGATCTCTACCTTAACTTCTTCCTGTCCGGCCTGGTCGAGTTCCCCGCCTATACGCTCTGTCTGCTGTTGCTGAACCGAGTCGGCCGCAAGTGGCTGCACTGTATCACCATGTTGACGGGAGGACTCGCTTGCATCTCTACCATATTCGCTGTTCTTTACGCAGGACCAGGTGAGGCGATCCCCGTATGGCCTAAAAATAGTAATGACGGCGAAACAGGCAACGGAACACTAACAAACTTCTTTAAAAAATACGAAAAGATTTAGACGACAAGTTAGTTTCTTTTTCCCAGTAGAATCAGCCACGTTCCGATGATCAGTCCATCGCCGCCATCAGGATTAGTCCGGAGAGACGACCTATTCTTCCTGTACCAATAAGGGCGTTGATTTCATCACCTGTTGGTGTTCTTACCGTATCACGAGCAGGTGTCGAGCCAGCGACCGGCCAGCTACAGCTACGTTCTCTGGCTAATTATGACCGATAAGTAATCACAAGCTAAACTTCTCAAATTTGTCCTTTTCAGCATCTCAGTGGATAACCATCACTCTGGCGATGGTCGGAAAGCTAGGGGTGACAGCCGCTTTCGCCATCATCTACGTGTTCTCAGCCGAACTCTTCCCGACCGTGATCAGAAACACTGCCATGGGTTCGAGCTCTTGCTTCGCCAGGGTTGGAGGGATGATTTGTCCATACGTGGTCGATCTGGTAAGGAAGAGCATAGCGAATAATCCGAACTGTAGCTCTACCGACTTTTGGCAACTCTAATTCTACTTAAACCGAACTCTAATGCCTGCACCATTCGTCAGCTAGATACGCGCTAGATCGGCTGTCCGGTTGTGGGCAGTCAGAAGAGGTGAAAGGCCGAAGGAAAAGTGTCAGCTGACAGGGACCCTGTCGACAACTGTTTCACAAGTTCATTAAACTATAAATGTGCACTGCGAACCTTAATAATATCGCGTCGAGCTGTGCGTGATATCACGCCATATTAATATTACGTTGACGATCTCTATAGAGCGGTGCGTGATATCACGCCATATTAATATTACGTTGACGATCTCTATAGAGCGGTGCGTGATATCACGCCATATTAATATTACGTTGACGATCTCTATAGAGCGGTGCGTGATATCACGCCATATTAATATTACGTTGACGATCTCTATAGAGCGGTGCGTGATATCACGCCATATTAATGTTACGTTGACGATCTCTATAGAGCGGTGCGTGATATCACGCCATATTAATATTACGTTGACGATCTCTATAGAGCGGTGCGTGATATCACGCCATATTAATGTTACGTTGACGATCTCTATAGAGCGGTGCGTGATATCACGCCATATTAATATTACGTTGACGATCTCTATAGAGCGGTGCGTGATATCACGCCATATTAATGTTACGTTGACGATCTCTATAGAGCGGTGCGTGATATCACGCCATATTAATATTACGTTGACGATCTCTATAGAGCGGTGCGTGATATCACGCCATATTAATATTACGTTGACGATCTCTATAGAGCGGTGCGTGATATCACGCCATATTAATATTACGTTGACGATCTCTATAGAGCGGTGCGTGATATCACGCCATATTAATATTACATTGACGATCTCTATAGAGCGGTGCGTGATATCACGCCATATTAATATTACATTGACGATCTCTATAGAGCGGTGCGTGATATCACGCCATATTAATATTACATTGACGATCTCTATAGAGCGGTGCGTGATATCACGCCATATTAATATTACATTGACGATCTCTATAGAGCGGTGCGTGATATCACGCCATATTAATATTACATTGACGATCTCTATAGAGCGGTGCGTGATATCACGCCATATTAATATTACATTGACGATCTCTATAGAGCGGTGCGTGATATCACGCCATATTAATATTACATTGACGATCTCTATAGAGCGGTGCGTGATATCACGCCATATTAATATTACATTGGTGATCTCTATAGAGCGGTAATACTGACAGCATCACTTCCTTGTAAACCCGTAGTCACTGAAACTGGTCTTCTCTATGGGCGCCTATACATAGTATTGGAAATAGTTATGGAAATAGGGGAATAACTTAGTATAAAATCCGAACAGCACGTGATAGAGTCTCGTCTCGTGTGTAAAAACGGAATGGTCTGTGCCTATATGTAGTACCTCAGGACATCTTCCCTACGCGATAGACAACGAGTCAGTAGAGATCTCGCAAATGGCCTAGAGCTACAAGTACGGATGTTAGCTTTTCTTCACGATGAGCATCAACGCGGTGGTTTCACTGGATCACAGCTGGCTGCCTTTGCTGAGGAGAGGCTGCGGGAATGGAACAGTGGGGTGATGGTCAAATCCCGAAAGAAGATGCAACTTACAGATGAGTTCAAGTTCGAACTGTTCGACGATAATAAACGGTGCTTGTTCGAAGGCGCTGAGGGATCACCAAGTGTGTGGGAGATTTGCATAAAATAAAGTATATATATATATATATGCTAAAGGCCGACAGGTACAGACGGATTCTCATCAATCTTGTCGTTCTTTCAAGAAGATATGTCATCGGGCGGAGATTCATCTTCCAACGAGGCCAAGGCTGTGACCCCAAGCACAACGAATCTGATAAGAAACTGTCTTGAACGTGAAGAGACTGATCGCTTCCTCACAAAAGCTGTCCACGATTATTTACAGTGATGTACATGTATTTCATTATTTTTAGGGAAAGATAATGGGCGGAAATTTTGGAAGAGCGTTTCCATTGATGGTCTTCGGCACGGCTAGCGTGGTGGCTGGTCTTTTAGCACTAATTCTGCCGGAAACATTGAACCGACAGTTACCGGAAACCATCGAAGATGGAGAGGCTTTCGGAAGGTAAGAATTTAAGGGAGAGGGGGCAAGGCTGTTAAAAAAAACACCTTTAGACGACAAATGGAGAACAGTTGACGAATGACAGAAGGAAAAGAAGAGTTTTTGTAGGTAGTCTTTTAATTAAATCAAAAGCGTTGGTCTACAACGGTTTATTGGCCATACCAAAGAAAGCGGGGAAATGGCTGTAGATGGCTACTGCAGGTAATGGAAATCGTAAGTTTGTGGGACCCTTTATGTAAAATATCCTTTCATCCCACTGGTAAGTCTACGAGCTACGGCCTCTATTGTGTACATGAGAGAGAGAGAGAGAGATGGGAGAGATGGTGAGAGAGAGAGAGAGATGGTGAGAGAGAGAGAGAGATGGAGAGAGAGATGGAGAGAGAGAGAGAGAGAGATGAAGAGAGAGATGGAGAGAGAGAGAGATGGTGAGAGAGAGAGATGATGATGATGATGATAAACCAATAGAGATTTTAAAAATCGTCGTCCAACAAAAGTTGAGTTGGGTAGTAGAGGTGCGACTACGGATAACGGCGGGGGTTGGGGGGGGGCGAATTCTCAGGTCGTTGTCTCTGCTCGAATAACAAACTTTAGGCTACACATCTGTAGTCTTGCTGGCTGTCATTAGACTTGGTTTCGATGCTAAAATGACTGGTAAAAATTATCAAGCGTACGATAGAAATAATAGATTTAACTGTGACGTGAAGGACCGGGATGACTGACCGGCTCTACACGCTGCAAACATCGTCATTAATGAGTGACGTGAAGGACCGAGATGACTGACCGGCTCTACACGCTGCAAACATCGTCTTTAATGAGTGACGTGAAGGACCGAGATGACTGACCGGCTCTACACGCTGCAAACATCGTCTTTAATGAGTGACGTGAAGGACCGGGATGACTGACCGGCTCTACACGCTGCAAACATCGTCATTAATGAGTGACGTGAAGGACCGGGATGACTGACCGACTCTACACGCTGCAAACATCGTCATTAATGAGTGACGTGAAGGACCGAGATGACTGACCGGCTTTACACGCTGCAAACATCGTCTTTAATGAGTGACGTGAAGGACCGAGATGACTGACCGGCTCTACACGCTGCAAACATCGTCTTTAATGAGTGACGTGAAGGACCGGGATGACTGACCGGCTCTACACGCTGCAAACATCGTCTTTAATGAGTGACGTGAAGGACCGAGATGACTGACCGGCTCTACACGCTGCAAACATCGTCTTTAATGAGTGACGTGAAGGACCGAGATGACTGACCGGCTCTACACGCTGCAAACATCGTCTTTAATGAGTGACGTGAAGGACCGGGATGACTGACCGACTCTACACGCTGCAAACATCGTCTTTAATGAGTGACGTGAAGGACCGGGATGACTGACCGACTCTACACGCTGCAAACATCGTCTTTAATGAGTGACGTGAAGGACCGAGATGACTGACCGACTCTACACGCTGCAAACATCGTCTTTAATGAGTGACGTGAAGGACCGGGATGACTGACCGACTCTACACGCTGCAAACATCGTCTTTAATGAGTGACGTGAAGGACCGAAATGACTGACCGGCTCTACACGCTGCAAACATCGTCTTTATTGAGTGATGTGAAGGACCGAAATGACTGACCGGCTCTACACGCTGCAAACATCGTCTTTAATGAGTGACGTGAAGGACCGAAATGACTGACCGGCTCTACACGCTGCAAACATCGTCTTTAATGAGTGACGTGAAGGACCGAAATGACTGACCGGCTCTACACGCTGCAAACATCGTCTTTAATGAGTGACGTGAAGGACCGGGATGACTGACCGACTCTACACGCTGCAAACATCGTCTTTAATGAGTGACGTGAAGGACCGGGATGACTGACCGACTCTACACGCTGCAAACATCGTCTTTAATGAGTGACGTGAAGGACCGAGATGACTGACCGACTCTACACGCTGCAAACATCGTCTTTAATGAGTGACGTGAAGGACCGGGATGACTGACCGGCTCTACACGCTGCAAACATCGTCTTTAATGAGTGACGTGAAGGACCGAGATGACTGACCGGCTCTACACGCTGCAAACATCGTCTTTAATGAGTGACGTGAAGGACCGAGATGACTGACCGGCTCTACACGCTGCAAACATCGTCTTTAATGAGTGACGTGAAGGACCGAGATGACTGACCGGCTCTACACGCTGCAAACATCGTCTTTAATGAGTGACGTGAAGGACCGTGATGACTGACCGGCTCTACACGCTGCAAACATCGTCTTTAATGATTGACGTGAAGGACCGAGATGACTGACCGGCTCTACACGCTGCAAACATCGTCTTTAATGAGTGACGTGAAGGACCGAGATGACTGACCGGCTCTACACGCTGCAAACATCGTCTTTAATGATTGACGTGAAGGACCGAGATGACTGACCGGCTCTACACGCTGCAAACATCGTCACAATACCGCTGCCACTTCTACCGAAGTGGAAAGAGACCGGTGCACTCGAAAGAGAGCTGTTTAGCCGCCAAACCGGCCACATTCGAACTCGGGTCGTCAGCCATAGCAGTCCATTTGTCCACCACTGGACCTCTAACTGCCCCCTAGTAATCGCTCACACCAAACGCTACAATATAATTAATCTATGACGCCGTTTTGCTCGCCATTAATTGGTTTTGCTTTGTATTTTTGCAGGGATGATAAAATGGAGAAAACAGGCAAGAAATCGAAATTGGAAATTCCGACGCTGACCGAAGGTGTTTACCACCACAACCCGGGCTTCTCTTTACAAGACGAAACTAGCTACTGATGGAGAATAGGCCACCTTCATCTCCAGTGACTGATGCAGACAAACGAAAGATCATCTTTACGCGGTATCTTCCTGGCATTAAATATGAGAGATGCAAGATGCCGTCTGGAGATTGGTTCTCGATCCTTTACATCAGTTATTTTCAAATGACCACGCTTCCCCTCTCTCTCTCCCCCAGTATTTACGCTTAGTGTGTAGCTGACTCGCTTATCTAGATTATCCAGGAACCCGTTCACGCTCTGTTGGCGGCCCGATGATGGCCGGACCACCTTACCGCTGACTTACTGGACAAATTATTATCCCATTTCCTCCCCTCATTTCCAAACTGGAACAGATCGACGACCTCTGACCTCATTGGACCAGTTGGAACGCACGTGCTCAAGGACAGAATATCCTGCAGCTCCTGGCCCCTCCGCACCTAGCCCAGATGTCTACCAGATATAACTGGCTCGGTAGCAGGTCAGCCGACCATGAAGTCCCCGTGGAAAACTTGGCATAAACTGGGGGATGGGGGGGGGGCTTCGTTTAGGCCTCGCCAAGCAAATCACAGCATTCGAGAATTTTGTTTCGCGGTACACAAGTAAGCGGCTTCGCGACTGGCTGATTTGCAAATTTCTTCAGCCAATGGCCGCCGCTCTACTATAAAGCGAGTCGACTCTGAAGTTACTATATCTATCGGTTTGTACTAACAGTACAAGATTCATCACAAGAGACAATAAACTTCGCCGTCAATTTCCACGAATGCTTTCAAATAGCGAACCGCCCCCTCGACCGCCAGAATGCTTCTCTTTTACATCTTTACCAACTTCTGTAAATAAATCTCTTATATGTCTAAAATATTTTGTTTCACAAGTGACCTTGATAGATAAAGGTGGGGTCGATACTCGTGATCGATCTTTCGGGATTATTGAGACCGCAGTTTTAAATTGTTGTAACTTTCTGTGTTTAGGGAAATGTCAATTCACTGTCTGTGGGGATCCGACACCCGTCGACATAAATTAAGCATCACCAGACCTTTTCTTCATATTAAATAAATGAAAATGTTGCAGCAATGTGAGCATCTTTACCTCTGAACGAAATCGCGTCTAAGCATCGATCGTCTGGTGAATTTCTGGAATACTTAAGCCGCGTTCTTGTGGGGAAGAGGTGAGGTATCGCATCACGATATACGGCCATGGTGGACAAACGTTCTGCATCACCGTAGAAATGAAGATAATACACAACCGCCAGAGACAGCAGATTTGGAATGGAGAGGACTCGGCTTTTAATTTATAGACATAGACGCGCTCTTTTGGTAATTCATCAACCGATTGTCAGTCGTCTTCTTGCAGTACACCTGATAATAGTGCACGAATTCCTGGGAACGACAGGGACCTATGGAGAACCGACAGAGTGATGAGTGGTTGTCTTAGTTACGGAGCTCATCTCTCGGTCGAAAGTTGTCGGATCGCATTAAGAAAGCAATATGTATTTGGGCCAATCAACGTTTTCGGTGGAATTTCAAAGACACGGATTAGGTCTCACTGAGCCGGTTTGGCGTGGTATCGATGAGGCTTTGGTACCAATCACGTCCCGATCCGTCCGTCATCTCTTAAACGGATGAGCGCAGTCTTTAGTTGAATCACTTCTGTGGACGTAGACGGGGTTGATCGCATTTGATGGTGAGATGCTACCGAGGTGATCGACAAGATCCATATCTGTGCAATCCGGGCGAGAGAAACTTCCTTTACGTCGGTGGACGTCAGGGAAGCAGTGGGTGCTGCCCGGACCCTCTCCCCAGTATGGGCTGCTGAGTCCCACCGCGCCACTCGTGTATTTTAGCAGAATGGCTGGATGGGCGAGGTAGCGAAAGGCGCTGCAATAACGGTCGATCGACCAAACTAGTTCAGGACACGACGAACACGGGTATAAGGCAGTCTCCGAACACTTGAGCAACACGTCTCTCGCCCTAGCTAGCGTCGGAGCCACCTCTTGTCGTCATTACCGTCTCAAGCCGCAATGCCTGACGGGTGTTTAGGGTACTTTAAACTATTCCGGCAGGTGCGCGCGTCTGTTTCACATGGTTTTGACGAAACGTGCCCCTGACTAGTGTTAAACTCCGTACATCCATCCAAAGATATCAATAATAAAAAACTAGATTAACAAACGTAGGGGCATTTGTTTTACGTGTATGAAGAAACAAACCCCTGGCTTCCTTTGAAGTCTGCGAACACTCTCTCTTTTGGCTTCCTTGTCTGGACCGACGCCGATGCTGGCTCTGCGGTCAGGAATACGAAGAGCGGGACCGTGCCCGTTATTTTGGATGCTAAAAGACAGCACTTAAAGCCGATTATTTGATTTTTTTAAAAAATGCCTTTACCTCTATCATCCGGTTAAACAGTTGAATCAAATCATTTGCTATCAGTTGGCAGAGGTCAGTTGAAAATCGAAACCTACATGTTTATCTCTGAGGATAGGGCCAATGTTCTCGCCAGATAGTGGGGCTGGAGGGTGAATATGCTTTCTTTAGTAAGACGAAATCAAACTCTCGCGTATTGTAGCTTGGAGGCGGTCAATCCAGGATCGTGTATGAGACGAGTGCCGCCCTTTCGCTGAGCGCGTGTATTCCAGCCAAACCGAGTTGTCGTCCTCCACGTGCGCGATCACATGGGACTGCATTTGGGTTCTAATCGGAGGCCATTTTCTTTACACGGAGGAACCTAACCGAACTGCTCCAGAGCGTGTTCGCACCTGGTCGAAAGGTCCCGAGAGATGGGAGCGCAACTTGCGTGAAACAATGCAGGTGAACTGACCTCTTAGGACCCTTCTTTAGCTTCTCGGGGACGTGTGGGTTCACGATTTCTCTCGCTCGTCACGGTAATTACTTCTCCACTTCACCTCGCTTGCCCCATAGCCCACGGGTCGCTGGGGTGTGTGTGTGTTGGGGGGGGGGGGAGACACCCCTCCGGAGGTGTGTCTAGGGCATCCCACAACCTGGCGAAGCCCATCCCTCTCCAGGCTGGCGTCCAGATGTGAGGGCTGTACAGCTGTTCTCTAATTACGTACAGATAAAGGGAAGGATATTACGCTAACTTTGCCCCGTCGTAATTGATACCGGTGTCCGTTTGAATTATGTTGCCTCATGGGTCGTCGTAGACAGGGGACATCTATTAAGGGGCGCCCTTAAAATAACGGATTACGCACCAGGTAAAGGGAAACAGACAGCCTGGCTTTTATCCCACAAGATGCTTTCAACTTTTAACTGTTGTCCCCCACCTTTCCCATTTGTTGTTGTCCTTTTAAATTATTTGCGGTAACCCTGATTAATTTGGGGTGGAGTGGGGACAGGTGAAGTAATCCCTGCTTGTCCCGGAACTCGTGTCACCCGCGGTAAAGTCTGCTCCGCCATTGACCGTCGCGTGAGCCGACAGCGAAAGGAAATTGTAGATTTTTTTATATATTATTTAAAAAAAAAAAAAAAACAAACAAAAAAACTTTCTCCGGCAACCCCACTCCACCCGACATATTAGGGCCTGATGATAGACACAACACCACCACCACCCCCTGACATATTGGGAGCCTGCTGACACAGAATATCACGAGTGGCTTATCTACTCAGCTGTTTGTTCCCAGGGTTTGGCGAGTCCGCGCGATTTCGTCCGAAACGCACTCCCCGACCCGTGATAATGTTTTTAAAAAGTTTCAAAATTGTTTTGATCTCAATCAAGGCTTAAGATGACCCATCCGCCCGTCTGCGTTAAATGTAAGGTCTAATAGAAGCATCATGGTGTGGAGATCGTTCTGGATAAGATGTCTGCAAGTCGTTTTCGTTCCGCGATTCCCAGGCTGCTGTCCGACGCTCGAAATTTCCTCCAACGGGTCCAATACCGCAGCCACAAGCCGGCCCGGTGGGGCAGGTGGTAGCGGGTTAGCTCCGTAAGGGGACCGTTGCTCCTGTACCGGGTTCGATCCCAGGCTGGGGTCGGAGGAGAGTTGTCGCTGATGATCGCCATAGCGTGAAACAGCTGTACGACATCTCCTTGGTATCCGACGTGAGAGAGACCTCCGGGTCCTTGGGGCCCACGGTGTCGGGGGACCGGGCCGTTTGTCGGCTCGACGAACATCTCTCAGTAACGAGGAGGACTCGACAGAGAACAGGCCACTTATCTTTACGGGATGCGATGCCATTGAAAGAACCTCGTTCGGAAGTCCAACTCGCTCAACAACAACAACAACAACAACCGCAGCCACAGTGTTTAGCTACTAGCTGTAAGCAAGGGAGGGGGGCGCGCGCCCCCCTGGTATTATCTCCCTTAAAAGAAAAACCCAGGGCATGGAGATGAGTGTGTAGTACATTCAATGCTGCCAAGACTCGTTCATCATCTCTGAGACCTCCAGGTTTCCTTCTACGTCGCACATTATTGTTTTGTAAATACGCTACATCCGCGCAATGACCTCGGTTATGCTCTGAACTGGGCCCTTATCCAACAGCTTGAGAGAATCGTTGATAGAAATGGAGTATACCGGTATTTAAAGGGGTGCTAATTTTAATACAGTGGTAAAATGGCACCGACTACACGCGTCTAAATGTCAGCGCATACCGTAAATTAGCTCAGACTGGAAGAAGGGAAGAAAAAAATTGTCACAGAACAGTCAATCATTCTAACTTATTTTCAAAAATTCGTGCCACAAGTTAAAGGGCCAGTGAGCACTTTTCCAGTCTATAATCCTAAATCTCAGTAAATCCCCCCCGCCCCCGTTTAGATTGGGGTCCCTATTAATTTATAATACAATTCTAATGAGAATCAGTCCCAATGTTCACGAAAATGTTCTCTCTATCATAATCACAGTTAACCCTTTGTATTCCCCTTCCCCCCCCTCCGAGTTTCGATGAGATGCTGTGATCACCGGAAACTCCGAGTTGAAAGACTTAATCGCGCGCTGGCTTTTGATCTCTGTTTTTGTATAATTCAAAAGGTTCCAGAGAACAAACTGGCGGCGGAAAGTGAAAAGGATTCGGACGAGGTAAGCATCAGACGGTTTTACATCCTCCCAGAGCCCGATTTGTCCTCGCCACACCCGCTCAGACGAGTGGTTTTGTCGGATAGTTCGGCGAACTGACTAATTAAAAGTCCGGGATACGTGAGCGGATTTTCAGACACGTGGCATTGCTTTACCGCCAAACAGGGTTTGTGGCATCCCTGCCATACTACTCCAGTAGCTTTCTAAGTCACGCCTATTCCACCCGCGGTGCTGTCCACAGTCACGTTAATTTGCCATTTCTAAAGGACTGTTGCAAATAATATATATATATATTTTTGGACATTACAGGGGTATGCATCAATCAATTCCATTGCATTTCGGACGTTGCCACCCATCCCGGCTGCCGCGGACGTCCCCGAGCCCCATTCCGCCCTGAACGTCATCTCGAGAGGAAAGGCGGGGTCCGACGGGGTCGTGACTTGCCTGGACTGGACCGACACCACCGTCTACTCGGAGTACGCAACCAGCTCGCCGACCGGGGGTTGGGGCAGAAGGAAACGATTCCTGTTCGCCCTAGCCACGCTGCTGACTCTAGTTCTGGTCGCCGGCCTGTCGGCTTACGTCGGGGTCAGGGTGAAGAGAAGAAGTAAGTTCGCGCAGAACCCATCTCTCCCGACATGCATCGCGCTCGTCCTTCGAGATGCGCGCGCACAAACGGCTTCAGCAGCACTTGCATTGTCGACAATTTCTCCTTAAATGCATTTGTAAAGCTTTTTAATCTTGTTGGTAGCAAGGCTGCCGCCAGAATGATCTGCATTTCTGATCGTGTCCCGCCGGCCCCTTAAATGACCAAGATGTCACCAACAGTAAATAAATAGGTAAGGAGAACAGCGCGGCGCGACCACGCCCTTGCTACGTATAGCACTTACCATCTTTGGTAATGGCGAGAAGCAGAAGCTTTGGCGGTTCTTGAAAGCCAGCACCCCTGACGCTCTACCCCGGCCTCTGGTGAGTCTAGACCAGGACGGAGCCCCGACCATCAGTGGCGCCACCTGTGAAACAGAGTAAGACAGGAAAAAAACCCTGGCTCAGTGATACGAGGGTCAAGCATCTTTTGAAATCCGCGGGGTGTGAAACGGTGGCCTAAGGGGCAAGGGGCACCAACTCTGTATTGGCTCTGGTACGTCCGACCTAAACAGTGACTGGGTGAGCGTAAAGTCCGCTCTGCGATTTCAGGTGTCTACGCAGAAAATGGTTTTCCTTTCACAGCCAAAATTGCCCGCCGCTGTACCGATTGACGCAGCTGTGGCCATTCATTAAATACTCTCTGTAATGAAGCATAAAGATGCGTTGGTTATCTGTGTATGTCCATGATGACTGGTAGAATCATGGTGATGCGGTATTAGTCCCTGGTTGGCGTGATGTATTTGCTTACAGTTAGTGTTTTATTCTTGCAATGTCTATCTAAATGCAAATAAGAACTTGTATTTTCACCTAACAACATAACAGCTTAATTTCATAAAATAAATGCTGATGTGTAAAAAATAGTTTAAAAATATGCTTTAACAAAATTTGAAATTTCTCTGTAAATGCGTTATGATATAATAAAACATCCAGATAAATATGGGTGCAAAATTGTTTTTCTTTTCCTTCAGATGCAGATACAGCACCGCACGAGGAACCTAATAAAGGTATTGCCTTTAGAAAATACACAATGGGCGTTTATTACAAATGATAGAATGTGCACGGTAACCATCAATCAAATCTCTCAGTAGTTAGAGTTACTTCCCTTCGACTACAATGTAAATATCTAAATATACTATTCAAAATGCAACAAGCGAAAATGGCTGCCGTATCAAACGATTTTAGTTTAATGGCTGCAAGAAGACAGAAAGGATCACGAATTTTGAAAGCCCAGAGGAGGAGAAAGGGTCATCAGTGCAGTGCGATTGTTCAGATGATTAGTATTATTACTATTCTCTCTCTTCGTCTCGGTGAACAACCCTTCCACCCGTGCGAGAAGCCAACCCCCCCTTTCCGGTGGTGTGAACTGCAGAAGGGGGTACAGGTAAACCCCTCGTCTACAGAGCCCTAATGTGGATCTCGGACGACGCCTCTATGCATCGGAAGAGAAACCCCTGCTACGGCTGTCCAGGCCCCCTTTAGAAACCCACATCAGGTCTCCTCTTGAGCACATGAAACATGCCATCGCTACGGTTGCCCGTTATTGTTTTTGTTTTTTTTTTAGGCGCCATCTTAGCGTGTGAGCCCAAATCCGAAAGGATCCGGCGCGGACCCTGGTTCGTCACGTGCAGCCTGACACCCGCAAAGGGAGGCGTCCGCGTCGTGTGGCGGAAAGTCGACGCCCGTTTTCTCAACGCTACCACTCTCGTGAACGTCTCCCTCACGGACGACCGGCGCGCGCCGACCGACGCCGGGGACGGCTGGGCGTTTCTCGCCCGGCGGGAGACCAACGCGCTCCACGTGACCCTGCAGAAGGATGCGGTCACGTGCGCCGACACCGGGTTCTACGAGCTGCGGGCGAGGGGTGACGGGATACCCGAGGAGACGAAGACCGTCTCTCTCTTCTTCAGAGGTGAGTTCTTCCGGGACAGGGTAGATAACTCCATTCGCCTACTCCCGGGTCCGTCGTCGTACGGAGACTAACGGACGACACTGCCAAATGTTTTCCGACTATTTTTACAGAGAAGGTGGCGCCACCCGTCATGAAGCAGAGAGGAACCATCGTCTCGGGGAAGCCGTCCACCCTGGCCTGCCTGGCCCCGCGCACCTGCAACCTGCGGCCGGAGACGCTGCTGTGGTACGTTGTGGAAAAGAGAGGGGCTGCGGAAACCCCGGTGTCCCCGACGAGAGAGACCTGGAACCTGTCACTAGCCGAGGTTCCCCCACTCGGAGAGAACTCGACGCGCACCTACGTCTGCAAGGTCAAAATACAAGACAGACTGGCGAGCTCGGCCCTTCTCCCCGTTTTCGTTATGCCCGGTGAGTTGTTGTTTTAATTACTGTTCGCTGGTCTCACTGTAGCGCCATCGGCAAAGGGGAGATTAGGCCGATGTTTAACCGCTAAGTGCCATTACGCGCCGCGTGATTATCTCCCTTGTACGTCTTCCACGCAGTTTACCTGACGTCGGGTCTGGCCCGTTTTTTTTTTGTTGTTTTCAGGTAGATTCTGCGACGACAGGTCTCCTGACCGGAAGTACAACCACCCCTGCTTCTGCAAGAAGTTCGTGGCCTGCATCGGCCGGGTGATAACGGAGCAGAGCTGCGGCCCCCTCTTCTACCGGAGCGGCGGGCCCCGGGGGTACGGGTCGTGCGAGCTGAAGGAAAACTCCGACTGCAGGACCGAGGAAGATTCGTGCGTATGAAGCGGGAGGTGGCAGGGACCCAGAAGTTTAAAAAAAAAAAAAAAAAAATGAGGCTTTATAAAGGGTATGCGAGCCCTACTGCTGCCGAAACTCCTGGCCACGAGACGGTTTATATAATAATAAGCATCTGTCAAAGACCGAACCATAACAGGCCACACGTTAGTATATACGATATCACGAGGGCTGAATACGCTGATATAAATGATATCGCACGTTAATATAAATGATACTACACATTAATTCAAATATGATACCACGTGTAGTGTATGTTAATATAGATGATATCACACCGGTGGAGTGCACGTTAGTATAAACGATATTTCACGGGTATAATGTAGTAATACAAATGATACCACCCATAGTGTACATATTAATTCAAATATGGTACCGTTAATTTAAATGATGCTTCAGTCTCATGTATGGTACACATTAATTCAAATAGGATACCACATGTGTAGTGTGTACGTTAATATAAGTGATAACACAATTTAAATATGATACCACACACGTGGTGTATACACTAATTCATATATAACAGGCCACAGAAGTCTTGGGACTTGCCTTTCATTTCTAAAATGTGTATTTTTTCTAAGTCTTAACTCCGAGCAGAAATACTGGGCTATTGGGAGTTTTGAGGAAAGAACGCACTTTTTAAATAAAAACATTTAGAAAGATATGCTAAAGAACCACCCATTGACCTTCATGAAAAAATGGATCTATCTTAAGGGACGGGTTGGAGAGAGAGACTGGAGCTTCCTCATTAAAAAGGCTGATGCATTTATGATGGCACGTCAACCGATTTCATCTTTAAGGATGCGTGTGTGAATGCCTAACAAGCAGCCATCCATCTCTGCACTCAGTTGAAAACTCACATCGTTCTCTAATGCACCAGACTGGCAGAGAGTGGGGGAAGCTTACAGCGGCACCTGGTGGAACCAAGAGATGTTGATCCTACTGCTGTTTTGTAACAAGTAACAAAGAGCCTTGAAAAAGAAAACAGATTTTTATCATTTTACAGGAATGTAGGGCAGCATTCACACCAAAAACTTAAAATCTGTCATAAAATGTAGCATTCTACACATTTAATACTTAGCACTCAGAGTCAGCTATACTTTTCTATTTTTTTACAAGGGAGATAATCGTGTACATATATGATCATTATTTTTCCTTGTAATTCATTAAGGAAAACACTCAAGTTGAAGCTGGTTAGTCAAAAAAATAGAAATAACCTCAGTTTATATCTCTGTCTCATGAAAGCAGATATATTGGTGCTTATTTAACCCTTTCAGTGCTTATACATAAAAAAAATGAAATTGGGAATTTCATAGAGAGGTTGCAGGGCTTTCGAAGATGTGAGGGGATTCCCACATTGCAAAAGAGGGCAAGGTTGTTTTATCATAGAATATGCGAGAAATCTTGAGGAATAGTAGTGGCAATCATGATTCTTAAATTATTAAGTTCAGTAGTCACATGAAGACAGGAATCCATCATGGCTTACAGAAGTCCCCTACCACGACTCCAGGTCATTTATGCCACTCATTCACTGAATAGTTCTGTTACTAAAACATTTCCTGATATCTAACAGCACTGGAACCTTACCCCACTTATGGCCCCTAAAGTAGTGAGGAGAGTACTTGATAAGTCTAATGTCTTTTAAGCATTAGGTGACTTTCAGAAGCATTTCTATTTGGATTGAACAAATAACCTGAGCTGCTGATCTTGCTGGCTGCCATGGCAACAGCAAAGGTTCACCAAAACCAGCTTCTTCAGTTAAGGTGATGGGAAATTACCCCATTATAGATGTTGCAATGCACACAAGACATCTGAATGTATCCTGAAGCTGAAGACCTAAGCAGAAATAATGGATTTACTAAAACCTGTCAAATATTAATCCATGCAATTGGAGGCAGTGATATCTCCCTACTGTCAATTCTGTATGTTGAGTTTTTTTTTCTTTTTAAAAAAAAAAATTCTTCAGAAAGTTTTAGAAGTTACCGCTAAAGTCCTGTGAGAACAGCTTTTATCCTACACTGCTACAGTCTTCTGAATGACTCCAGTTCTGAATACTGTAGCCGTACAGATGGATAAACAAACAGTAACACAGCAGTCAGCTCATTCTGGAGAGGGGATACAGCATCATGCATGCGTAATCAGATGTACAATTCAAAAATAATCTTCTGGTAAAGCGTTTTATTTTCCAATTTGTATCCATTACGCCAAACAAGTTACGTTTAGCCTGAAGGTATAATAAGCAGCAGGGATTATCAGTTGTTAGATATCTCTCGTCATGGTTACTGATTCTCATTATGCAATTAGAATTTATTTTCTTCTTTTTTCTAGTTGGTTTGTGGATCCACTAATGCTGAAAATCCAAAATAAGAATAGAGAGATTCCTAAAAATTACACTAAGTGAAAGGAATTTGCAATCTCTCTCTCTAAAATCGCGGTGCCCCTTAGTCTCCCTTTGCACACTAAACGAGCATCTTTGCAGATTTTCTCCATAGAGAACGAGCCAAAAAGAGAGATTTAAACACCGAAGATCTCAGCAAAACTGTAGGGAGTCTTCTTTCTGGAGCAGCCAGTGCCACTGTTATTGATTCAGTACTCGGGACTGACTTGGGCAGCAGTGACAAGACCGAAGTGAGCCCAGAAATTCCAAAGTGGCACGTAGATGGAAAGGGTGGAAATGTCTTTAATGCCCTACCCTCATCTTCCACCAGAGAAGCGAGTGCACAAGTTATTTGAAATTCCAGAGCTCTTAGCAAACTCTTAAAAAGGTAAATTTCCACAATTTATATACATGCTCTTTTGCAGTGATGGATCGCACACAAATAGCATATGCCCACTGGCAGTTTGTCACAGCACCATTTTTTTTTCCTTCTTCACCTTTCCGAAAATGTGTTTAATACTCCTGACATATCGGTGCTCCACACTTACCTCCAAACTCCGCTCTGGCTTCCTGTACCTTTTTCACACTCTGAGTTCAGCTTTGTACTCTTAGTTTTCCAAACGAAGAATTTTCTGACCATCACTGATTACATAACCCAGCCCTCATCTGAAACTAATGAATATTGAATGTTTGGGGAGAGAGAGTCTGGATAGAGAGACAAAGCTGTACCCTTACTGCTACTGAAGCACAGCATTCTGAGAAAGACACTAAACACAGCTGCTTGGTGCATGTAGCTTTAAACTATAAAGGTAATCACATAAAAAGTAGCTTATTCTTGTTAAGTCCCACACTAATGGCATGACTGATACATTGTCTATAACATGAAATGGAGTATAAAAGTGAACTTTATATACTTGTCCTTCTTGCATACATTTTAGTTTTTATTTGTAAATATGGGCAAAAAAGTTAATTTTTTCTTAATTCCATGCATTTTCTTGGTAATTCTTATATACTAACATTAGAAACTTGGTCATTTAAACATGGACTCCATGGGCTGACTCGTCCTCAGCAGCTGGCAGGGCACTAGAGAAACTGGTCTACTCAGCACACTGATGTCATGGTTACGTAGTCATCTACACTGGGATGTACCATTGTTAAGCTACATGCTGATACTTTGACATTTAAAACTGGAATCAATCTGAATTTTTTCTTCTTTTATCTTAGTTAATAATAATAATAATAAAAAAAAAACAATTTTAACAAAACTGACAAGTTATCTAATTTTATAAATCACCAATAAAAGGGTTTAGGGGTTTGGAAGGGGCAGTGGAGGGGTCAGCTAGCCAAAGATGACTTGAAATGAAACGGTTCATTGTAATAGTTAAAATTCATTAAGCAATTCTCTTATTTAGGTTTTGCAAGGTCATTACTTTCCTACGTAACTCGACCTCAGGGTGCTTGACCCCAGTTTTACTGATAGGGGGAGATAGCAAAATACATTGGTAGAGTCTGTGATACCATTCCACTGTGGAGGGAAAACGATAGACCAAACTCAGAACCCCCTCCCCCTTGCAACATCCTGCTTTACAACGAAGGTCCAGACTCAAAGCTGTAAAGGAGCAACACGAAGCAGCTCGCATCTATACTGTAGCAATGCAAAAGGTCCCCAAGTGCCAATTGGAAAAGTGACTCTGCGCAATGACAGAGCTGGTCTGCAACGAGACTTGGGAAAATCCGGTAACCCATCACCACCACCCCTCTCTACTAAGAATCATTGCAAAGTCCCAAACTGCAATCAACCAACAGCTACTGTTTCCAGTATCTGGTTAACTCAGCGTCAAGCGATGCTCGAGGCATTCACTTCCTTTCTAAATAAAACAAAGCAGCTGATGAGCGAGGGACAGTGACCAGCTCCATAACCGACTTATGTTCAGACGTAGATCTTGTGACGATAAATTGACGCCAGCTTAGCCAAAGTCCAGCATTTACATTTTATTGGAAAGTTGCTATTGTTTGATTCATTTGTTCCTACAAGCAGAACCTCTAGTCTTTGCTGTTTTATTTTTATTTGCCATATCTACAATTAGATGTGATCTGTTAACACACGCACACAGTGCCCCCCACAAAAGATGTACACACACTTTTGTACAGTACTATAAAAGGGCATTTTGTCCTTCGACACAGATGTTTGATTAGTTCAGCTAATAGATGGCAGTACCGTGCAACAACAACTGTGCTCCTACTGTCACGTGCTTCCAATGTTTTCCAAAAACGTACAAGTATTTTTGGATGAACGTTACTGGAAGATGGAAGGAATGAATGATGTAGCCCAGGAATACCTGCCACAATCTCCAGATTGCACACTACTAGGCTGTGGCGAAAGGTTCTAGCAAAACTCCCATTTCTTCCATTATAAGAAATTATGGATAAATTGAACTTGCTGTAAGTTAGATTAAAAAATGCCTTGACTTAAGTCCCTTGAAGTGCAATTAAGAGTTAATTTCTCTTTATAAATATGTTAGTTAAGAAACTGAAATTTTAAGTCACTGATTATCAATGACACTAATTACTTCACTAATTTACTGCTAGACAACGAAAAGGGTTTTGTTGTTACTTTTTTTTGAGAGAGAGAGAGAGAGAGAGATCATTTGATGTGATTAAAAGAAATACGAAACCAGTTCTCCTATCTATTAAAAAAAATGCACAACTTTCTCCTTGTATCACTTGGCTTTTGACATGATACTGCAGGCTTGCAAAATTGAAGTGAAGTATCAGACAATTCTTGAAGGTTAAAAGTGACTAAAAAGTGAGATTGTCTGACATTCCTCCAAGGCTTAACAATGCCAATAAGACCAGGTTTGCTTACCTGAACAAGAGAAATGCAAGGAACATAAACCAGTAACTTAGATTAAAATGTCAACTTTTGATAAGTCAAAGTTTGGATAACTAAGTATTTTGAGTACACGAGACTTTGAATTATTGAGAGTAAACTGCATATATATCAAAATTCAATAACTAAGAAAGGCTTGGATGCAGAAGACCACCAGTTTTCATTGTTATACATCATAGTACTGTTTTTCATCATGTGTTAATGCCTATGGGAGATAACTCTATTTATCCTCAAATAACTTATTAATTTTTCTCTTACGCATAATTAATTGCTGATAAATTTCCCATAATAATAATAATACAAAAAAAAAAAAAATTAACAATTCAAGTTTAAACTAAGCTCTATTATGCAAGTTCTGAATTCTTCCATATCTTGAATGTGTTACATAGATGTGGAATCCGTTTCACAAAAGATGCTACATTAAAATCAATTCAGTGGAGCGACATTGCAATGTTTCCAATATTCAAGCATTTAGAAAACACTGGGTATTAGAACAAAGGGTTCGGAAAAAAAAAAAACTTAAGTTTTTGTGTGGCAATAGTGAAAGAAAAGGATTTTTACTATGTAAATACTAGAGTCCGTTGCTTTAAATTGACGTAAGCATAACATACGATGCAGAATACACGAGAAGAGATTAAACGTCGAAATTCGGATTAGAAGGAAAAAAAAAAGGGGGGGGCTGAGAACAGTTAGGAAGGATTCAACATTCGCTGAAGAAGTAGATCAAGCATACTTTCCTTCAGCTGACAGAAACTGTTCAACATGGGGAGAACCAATGCGTGGGTACTCAGAGTCCAGTTTTCTAAAATCACCGCCACTGCCCACAGTAGTCATTCTTACTATGAGAAAAGCCGTCACACCACACACACACACAGACATCACCTGCAGCAAGATACCCCCATTGACAACATTGATTTAGTCTGTTCAGCTGAGCACGTTAAAAAAAAAAAGGGGGGGGACAGGACCCATTCAAAAAGAACCATTTTAAATAATAATAATTTTGTAGTTAGATACCTTGTCTGCTACACAAGAGTATTGTAGAATTAGGCACAGAACGCCTCTTGGTGCTCATTTTCTTGAGTTTTAATGCTGACTGCTGTTAAATAGTATTTTAATTTGACCATTTATAGGAACGAGTGGTTTATTTAGAATTCTTGGACATCAGAGCATAGATGATGGAAACGCCCATCCACTGATGGTTGGGAAACGAGTGGTGGTGGTGGTGGTGGTACTGGTAGTAACTGTTTGGCCTATAGGCTAAAATCCTGCCAGAGACCCTGGTTACATCATCTTCAATACTAGCAAAAGACAAGCGAAGAACATTCTGCTCTGTTCAACATCTAGGAGGTGACTTCAGTCTGAAAGTAGCGCCAGTTTGTGCATTTACCATGATAGCAGCAAGGGAACTTCGGCTATCCTCAAAAAACAAAAACAAAAAAACAGAAAAGCATGGTCTGGTACTGAGGGTTAACTGCTAGAATACACTGACCACCCTGTACCACAAGGAAATCCACTCTTAGCCCTATTTAGCTTCCACAAAAATCGATAACCAACTACAAAGCTGGCTCAGATTTCACAGCTTAATCATTTAAAGGAAAGGAGTTTGTCTTAATCCTACTTTGATATCAGCATTCTTTAATTCGCTGCCAGGAATAAATCATCTCTGTTGTATTACAACAAACAGAAGAGAGCCATGTGTCAAGACGCACCACTGAATATTCAGAATGCAGCAATTAAGTTTTTTTTTTTTGAGGATATTAACACCAGGCAATGGCAGTCTCAACTATCAAATAGTACTGCAAAAGCTGATCACACACCAAAGTCAACACAGACAGAGAGTTCTCTTTCCACTTTTCTAAAAATTGCAAACAGTACAGCATTGTAACAACCAACCTGTAAATTTCCACACAAATGGTGCACTAACTGTAGATTCTCAAATGTTTTCTTAGTTTTGTTTCAGTTTGAATTCTTACAAATGATCCTGGAAAGCAATTTTCCAATATATATATATTAACATATGAAAATTTTAAAAAAATCTTTGCCCTTCACCTACTATGCAAAAATCTGAAAAGCACGATTCACAATAGTTTCTTTAGTAATTTAAAAAAATAAGAAAACTAGTCATTTTGGACCTCCATCAAATATCTAATGATGATGATGATAATGATTTAGAAACCCCTGAAGAATTTATCTATAGTCTAGGAATGTCTGTGAACACAGATTAGATTTACAATGAAGCTGTTTTTTTTTTAATATAATGAATATAGTTCAGCTTTAACGAAATAACAATGACGACAGGTTTAAGTCAGGCACAAATTTAAAAAAAAAAAACTGAAAAGCCATTCTTTATTGCTCAAAAAAAGACAATGACAGGATTCAACAAATATGCCTATATAGGACAGCAATCAATATACAGTAGTCTTTACATAGATATCACATGGTGAGTTGATGATGCTAGTTACAATGTTAACTGGACAAATCTTCCCAAGTCCTGACTGACTCCCAAAACCTAGCACACATGGGCAATGTTTTTAATCAGAATAAAGCAGTTTTCAGGAAAGAAAATAAACTTGAGTGAGCTGTTAATAATAATTTGTGCTGATACTTCTATTGTTTAAAAGTAGCCCTTCTCATCTTAAACACAAAACTACTCCAGTGATTTTGTACCATTTTGATATCATTAAGTCTAAGTCAGTTTGCAGTCAAGTGGTTGTAAGAGGGAAACTAGTTTACCACAGTTGAGTTATCTACTCTTGGTGAGCAAATAAATCTAGTAAGTATTTATCTATCTCTAGCCACTGGAATGTAATCATTCTGATATGTCTACAAAATTTATCTAAGCAATCAGAGCCATCTGTAAAAATGCAAAACTCATCAAAAACAAAACTAACCACCTCAAACACAGAAACCTAACATTCTCTTCTCTCACTCTTACAACAGTCCTGCACTCTAGTTTTGGGTTCCTATTTAAATCCTTTTTAATCTTGAAAACTACTAACTGGTCTTTCACATTTGTTAAACTGGCACTCGCCATCATGCAGAAATTTGGCTGAATAATGTCTATTCAATGGAATCCTCCCAAATATTTTGTTTAGATGAGTTTCAATGCTGGTCTATAATTAACATGTTCTTTGATTCAGAACGTTGCTATGCATGCCCTTTATTAGACTAGTCCATTCATCATGTATAGTAGAAAAGAGATTAACAGTTATGTTGACAGATCTCTAATAATAATAAAGGAATATCCACAGTGAGCAAAATTATGGCATGACATTATCATGCACAACAATTCACTAGGCCTGAAAGGTGAAAAATGAACACTGGCACTGATCAGGACATGTAGAATTGTCTACTGTTGGGTCTTCTGGTGGATCCATGCATTATTTACTGTAAAATTAAGTTCAGATAGAATTATAGTAGCGTCAGATAAGAGGCCGGCAGTGAGCAAGACAAACTGCTAAGAGGGAGACCACAAAGTCATCCAAAGCTGTTGAAGATGGCACAGCTATTCTTACAATTTGTCTAAATAGAGGAATGATAGATGGTTTCATATAATGTTTTCCTATGGTAAATGAAAAGTCCAACTGCATGCCATACGCGAGTATACAAAAAAATCAACATCAGTTATTATTTGGTGACATAATATTTTAAAAAAAAAAACTCCATCAACACAAGTGACTAACAGCTACAGAGGAGGGGGAGAATAGAGCAATTAGTGTTCATCTCCTTTACCAGATAAAATGACCCACCTGAACCACCATCTCAAATAAAAGAGAAAAGGCAAAAGTATTTATGCGAAAAGATTTCAAACACCTGCCTTCTCGAGAGTACCTGTGCAGTTGATTAGCTGTCAACATCAGTTATTCCGCTTGTGTTGGCAATGTAGTTAATAATGATATCGAGTCTGTATGTTAACGAATATCAAACAAGGGCTTTGGAATAAATGTGATCCAATCCACTCCACTGGGCCAGGCTGTGCCACAAACTGTCTTCGTGTTCTTACCCCCCCCCTCACAGAAGTTTTGAAATTATGCTGAACGACACGACAGACAGGCAGCTAGGTCTGTCCTGCAAGGCAACTTCTGCCCCAATTGGGCCGATGATCTGAGGTAAACCTTTGTCATCACAGGTAGTCATATCATCTGGCCTGCTCTGCTGATAAAACTATTGTTATGCAAAAACTCTGTTATCCAAGAGCACAGCATGCAAGTAAACATGAATGTTAAATCTTCCAAAGCTAAAAGATTTTTCTTCCTTTTTTTTTATCCTGGCCTGACTAATTACTATGCCACCAGTTTCCAACATGAAAGACTATCAACGAAGCGCGCTTAATGGAGTATCGCTCTCAAACTTTTACAGAAATCTGTCAAACAAGCAGTGGGTTCCCACAAGGTTGGGGGGGGGTGATGGTGGTGGTGGTGGTGGCAGTGGCAGCAGCAGCAATCAAGAGCACGGGGAGCAAGTGATAAATAGTTCTGTTCACCAAGCCATCCACTCCAATGGTGATGGCCCATTATAGCACATAACAGAAAACCTTCTTGCTTGCTGCTGGTGATAAGAAAATCAAATCCAAAAGGAAATTGCCTTTCCTTATTAACCCATTTCATTCCATAAGCCCCATTTGGGGATCTCCCTTTAGAGTGAAATTTACACTTTATTTGAAGATTTTACGAAATATAAATTAATTTAAATCACTGCAGAGACATTATATTTTAATTGCGCATTGATAGGCTTTTACTTTGCATTTTTTTCTTCTAAATTTCATCTCAAATTTGTACTATTTTCCAATTTTCGACTTTATAACTTCAAGGTAAGATTTTTTTGTCTTTGCTTTATTTGTAAATTTCAACATGCCTATCAAATATAAAGTAAATGTATATATTTACCATAGTGTATGTATTTATTCTCTCTAGCTTACCTTATTCATTTTTGGGCATGTTGAATAATAAAGGTCCCAATTGGGGATTGTGGTATTTTGCCTATATTTTTACCTTTTTTTCAGATGAGTAAACCTAGAAAGTTTATGAACATTGACAAGGCTGTAGAGTTTTTAGAAACCATGGAAGATGAAATACCAACAAACTGTCAACATGAGTCTGTTGATATCATAGAACTTCCACCAGAAACTGTTGATGAAATGAGTGATGCCGAAGAATTTGATGTTGAAGAAATAGGTGAAACTCAAATTGTGGATGTGCCAGGAAATGTTGAAGTTTATGTAGGTACAGATGATGAAAGTGAAGATTTGTGTGAAGATCAAGCATCAACAAGGAAATCTAAGCGTGCAAAAGTAGTACTAAAGGATATCCCCAAATGGACGAAATCTGCACCAAAGCCAACTGTACCCACATTTGACGACTATGATAATAAACCCGTGATTGAAAAACTAATTCATGAATTTAGTGACAAAAATCCTTTTGAATTGTTCATGCTGGTCATGGGTGGTATATTCCAAATCATGCAGAATCAAAGCCAAATTTATGCTGCCCAGAAGAATGATCCAAATTTTCACTGCACCATTGAAGACTACATGGTATTTGTTGGGATTCTGTTGCTTTCTGGACATCGTCCTTATCCGAGGCAAGAGCTGTATTGGAGTTTAGATCCCAACTTCGACTGTCCAATTATTAGGGAAGCCATGTCAAAAAACAGGTTCATGGCATTGAAGAAATATTTTCATCTAAACAACAATATGGAAATTCCAGAAAATTGTAGAGACTGTTGCTACAAGATACATCCTTTGTTAGAGAAAATGAATGAGAACTTCCTGAAATTTGGGTATTTTAGTGATAAATACTCGGTGGATGAGAAGATAGTTGGATACTATGGTCGACATCCCATAAAACAGTTCATCAGGGGAAAACCAGTGCGATTTGGTTTCAAGGAATGGGCTCTGTGCAGCACATCTGGCTTTACCTACAAGTTTTTTGTGTATCAGGGAGCCAATGCGCAACCGAGACCAAAGGATGTTCTACTTGGCACAGAGGTGGTTCTGAATCTTCTTGAGGGAGTACCTTCCGGCGTCTCTGTTTTCTTCGACAATTTCTTTACCAACATGAATTTGATGAAGAGTCTTACAGAACTTGGTATCAAGGCTTCTGGTACTGTCAGACTCAACAGACTTCCTGGAAATCCTTTTGGAGCAAAGAAGGACCTGATGAAGAAAGAAAAGGGATTCCTGAAAACTTCTGTTGATACAATTTCTGGGTTGTTTGCTTGCACTTGGAAGGACAATAGCATTGTCAGTGTATTGTCAAATGTTGATGGAGTAAATCCAATGAAACAGGCAAATCGTCGAGGCCAGCCAGTTTCAGTACCAAACTGCATCACGGAATATAATGCTGGTATGCTCGGGGTAGATTTAGCTGATTGGAAGACTCAGAAGTACCGAGTGGGCATAAAGAGTAAAAAATGGTATTTTTCATTGGTGACTCACTGTCTGGATGTGGCTGTTGTTAACAGTCACATATTGTACAGCCTTCTTCATCCGGAAGAAAAAATGGACCTCCTCGATTTCAGAGTGTACGTAACAACAGCACTGCTGAAGACTGACAGCAATTCGAAGCCCAAGAAGCCCGGTGTCAAGGTCCCGAGATTGCCACAGCCACTCAACCTTATTGGTGAAAAACATTTTTTAGAAAGAACCAATGATGGGAAACAAAGAAAATGCAAGGTGTGCAAGAGGAATGCCAGGAAGCAATGTGGACAATGCAACCTTGGATTTCATGTACAGTGTTTTGAAGCATACCATTCTAACTAAAATTAACTAAAATATGTGACTTTGTGTGGTAATTTTCTAATTGTAATGATATTATTATGATAAGGTTTTGAATAAATGTTTTCTAATTTGAATATAACAATTTATAAGTAATACGCCCACATTCCATGATCCCCAAATGGGACTAGTCCTAAAATCACAGTAAATATTTTTTAATTTTTATGAAACTTATACATAGTCTTAATAGGTCCTATATCAACTATTATACACTAAGTAAATCAAATTTCTTTGCCCTCTTGAATTCTGGAATGAAATGGGTTAATGCGAAAGAGCCTCCCTTTTTTTCTGGCCTGTTCCACTCACTATGCGCTAACAACCGCAAACACACACACACACACACACATTGCTCAACAGATGCTAGTTATGCAAGATGACAATTAAAAAAAAAAAAAAAAATTGTATACAAGATGAGAAAGGAAGGCAAGAACAAACAAATAGCAGAAATTTCCTATGTTTGAAACTATGTGACCTGGAAATAATTTCCGATGATAAAAAAAAAGTTTGCAACTCACATCCAGCGAACAATATGGGACAGCATTTTGTCATTACTTAGGTAAGAATAAAACTAAACAGGATTCCAGGAAAAACGATAAGTAGTCACTTTGGTTATCCGTGGCACATAAAAACGATTGCTCGATGACTCCATGTTTAAACGTCTTTCACATCATCCCAAGTTCCACAGCTGATTCCCGTTTTGTAACAGTGTTTTAGAATAAGCATAGACCCGGAATCAGAAATTGTAGGGTAAGAATATTTCTCCTGAAATCTCTGCACAGGTGTTTCAGTCATGAAGCCGAATTACCACTGGCTTTTCTCTCTTATCTTCTTCACAAACAAATTCAAACAGAAAACTATATAGGACTAGTAGTCAATGAAAGCAGGAACAGCATCCGTAGTCACATTTATCTAGAAAGTATTTAGTCATTAAAGTGCAAGTACAGAGGATTGTGCCCATAGTATAAGATAATGATTACTCAATACAAATATAACTGATGTAAGAAAAATGCTTTCCTGCAAAAACCTATTTCTTACCATTTACCATTCAAGTTTTTTGTTGTACTCCAAGGAGAGAAATATTACAATCCCCCTAGGTGGTGGTAAAAAAGTGAGAAAGAAATGAAACACGTTTATTGAGATGGACCCTAAGAAGTCAGGCCACAGCCCTACTTAAACCTCTCCCCCTTTCTCCAGATATTAAGAACCAGCATTCATTGCTAAATCTCAGAAATCATGAGAAGAGAAACAGATTCATAAGTTAAAATGGTAATAATAAATTGCAATAAATGATTTCAGAAGTTGTTCACTACTTGCTAGTGTGTTAATCAACCTTGAATTGCAACACAGGTGATCCAACAAGAAAAGCTTGCCAGAGTGCATCAGAATGCTAATTATATAAGTTTAGATCCTTGTTTAATGAAATAGAATAGGACCCATGCACATCAGAGGTTGACCCAACAGCAGTTAGGATAAAAGCTAACACCACACTTCTTCAGCCAATACAAAAAGATCTATTTGCGCCAGCATCAATAATGAAACTGCCTGCATTTTTTCACCAATCTAATTATGACTAACGGAGCGAAACCATCTCTCTCTCTGGTTCCTCCCACTACTTGAACTATTTTAAAACAATGTTCAGAGAATTCAAACCCAAAGAGTTCTAGTGAGTTTTAATATCAACTGTCTTTTATTATAGTCTGGTACACCTCAGTGTGTATAACTACAGTTTATCCATTAACCCTTTCACTGTGTGCCTAGTACACCTGTGATCTTTTACCTTCCAGATTGAAGCATGCATGGCAAAGCTCTGAAATGGATCATAAGGCAATGGATAAAACAAGAGTTATTTCCCATCACATGTTAATTATATAAAAAGCATTTGTTCAGAGACTGATAGAGACCGAGACTTTTTTTTTACAGTACAACCTAGCAGTGACATTAGATAGCACAATGACAGAATATTTTTCTGAAAACAGACAGGAAAAAATTGTTGCTACTAGCCATGGTAATCTGAATCCTGTAGAATGCATTTCTCGTACTACATCAGAGGTCGAAATTGAACCCGAAGCATTGCTGACATTTAAAGTAAAAAAAAAAAAAAACAAAACAACAACAACAACAAAAACCAGACAGATGCTTGTCTCAGCTCAAGCTCCTGTTCACATCCCTTAAGTCTTGGACATGGCCACAAGACAAATTCCCGTTAAGATCTAACAATAGGATCTGTGTTCTCTACATGTGCCGAAAAGAAAATAAAACCATATGATAATACCATATGGCAATGCAGTCTGGAAAATGTTTGGATGCTTTAAGTGCTAAACAGAACCCAATGAAAAGTATGTTCCACCAGTCAACCATGAATGTCTGCTATGTCACTAAATTTGGCATTGACCTGCTGTCTGTCTCTATGGATGTATGGATGTGTGCGTATGAATGAAAGACACACAATTGTGCTACCACTACCAACAGGCCACCATAATACTTTCAGTACCTAAATTGTGTTCCGTCATAATATTTATGCAGTCTTGCTGGTTTCATTCTTATCTAGACTCTATAATTACATCTTAATTCTTATGAGCATTCCCTTTTCTTTGAACACTACTTATCTTACTACTGGACATTGCATTAGCTTTCCAGGCATTTCATAGCCCATATGAGGTGTAGTCAAAAAGTATCTGACCTTGAATTTGTTTGAACAAAATAATAATGCGTGAGCAAAATCCGCATGGGTATTAGGTGGCCGCGTACTTCCTGGGCATGCGCACAAATTTTCATGTCTGTAGGTTGCGCCAGTCGCCCACAGTGACGCGTTGAGTACAGACGTGAAGTGTGTGCTGTGCGATTTTTCTTTTTGAGTCAAGATGACCGAGCGCATTGAGCAAAGATACTGTATCAAATTCTGCCAAAAACTTGGTGATACGCAAGCCCAGACTATCAAGAAGATTCAGAAGGCCTTTGGAGATGATGCTATGGGAAAAACACAAATAAAGGAGTGGTACAACCGGTTCAAAGATGGCCGCACCTCAGTGGACAGTGAGCAACGTTGTGGCAGACCATCGACTAGCAGAAACGACGAAATGATTGCAAAGGTTCGAGGAATAGTCTATGAAGACCATCGTGTGACTATTGAGGAGATTGTTGCCGAAGTTGGAATCAGCCATGGGTCAGTTCAGTCAATTATAACAGAAGATTTGTGCATGAGAAGGGTGTCGGCCAAATTCGTACCAAAGTTGCTCTCTGACCAGCAGAAAGAAACCAGAAAGGAAATCTCCCAGGACATGCTGGAGTGTGCTAGCCAAGATCAAACTTCATGAACACTATCATCACTGGCGATGAGACGTGGATGTACAGCTATGACCCTGAAACAAAATTGCAATCATCCCAATGGAAGCATCCATCCCCGCCAAGACCAAAGAAAGCAAGACAGGTGCGCAGAAATGTTAAACTAATGATGACCTGTTTTTTTTTTACTACTAGAGGTATTATGCACCATGAATATGCACCACAAGGTCAGACAATTAACAAAGAATACTACCTGGGGGCTCTTCGTCGCCTTCATGAAGCTGTGTGGCAAAAACGACCTGACCTGTTGGCAGCAAAGAACCAGCAACTCCACCATGACAACGCACCTGCTCATTCCGCCCACGTCATCCAAGCATTCCTTGTCAAGCCTAACACACCACTTGTTCGTCAGGCTTCCTACTCCCCGGACTTGGCTCCGTGTGACTTTTGGCTATTCCCAAAGCTCAAAAAAAAAAAAACACTCAAAGGGAGAAGATTTGAGTCAACAGAGGACATTGAGCAAAATTCGACAGCACAGCTCTGCAGCATCCCAAAAAGTGATTTCCAGAAATGTTTCCAGCAGTGGCAGGAACGCTGGCAGAAGTGTGTAGACTTCCAAGGGAAATACTTTGAAGGACACTAAATCAAAATGGTGTTTTTTTTGTAATATTACTTGTTTTTTTGGCCAAAGGTCGCATACTTTTTGGCTACACCTCATACATACACAGGTAAATCAACAAAAAACACGCTCCAATAACTAGAAGCTGAAGTCCAATGACTGCAACCTCAAGTCATTAATCTTTGCACAACTATGCCAACATACACATGGTTAAACTGTTTTTTGTACAGGTTTACTTTATCATTAATAGGAAGAACATAACGCTTTAGTAGTCCCTCCAATACTCTCAATTATCATGAAGACTAGTTGGAGTATTGGCTGCTGCCACGACTCCTTCACCCCCGGAAGTTAACTGTTGTTGGGAAGGCTAGTGCCAGCAAATCTTACGGTCTCCTGGACACAGTCATGGTGTTACAAGATAACTGGATCTTACTCGCAAGCACCTCTTTGCAAATACCAGTCGTTCATATTCCTAATCAGCAACAAATTTCTGCATCTGTACAACAGGCAAACAACATTTCCTCATTAATCTCACTATGACTACTAGGAAGAAAATCAACCTTTCGGGAGTTGCGATACATTAACTAGAAGCTGCAATTCATTTTCTCAGTCGAACATAATACTGACATAAGTCAAATAAAGCAACACCCAATGTATAAAAACAATACAATTTCCATGTTAAATAAAAAAACCTCCCTAACTGGAAAGCATTCCCAATAATAAACATCACAAATTAACCCTGCCACAACTGTGTTGAGACTTATTAGCATTTGAATATTTAAAAAAAAAAAAAATCTGGTATATTTATGCCTCTATAAATTTTACCTGGGCGAAAAGCAATCACAGAGCGCAAAGTTAACATACTGAGATAATCAAATTTTTTTCTGATAGATAAATTACAGGTAGAGTTTGCTTTGAGTGAATTAACATTATAAAAAATCATCGATAATTGAACCAGTGAGCCTTGACTGCAAATTTTGCATGAGCTGACTGACTTGTAGCACTTGAAAACTGGTAGTCAATCCTACGTTATTTTCAATAAGACATATTCAACAAAACAAACAGTAACACAGAACATTAAGGATGCAGGACTTGGTAGAAAGTCAAATTCGTTATGTTACAGTGGATGGGGGTTTCAAAAAAGGAAAGAAAATGAGATGATTTGTTCTTGCCGTATCATCTTTTTATCGCAATGCTACTGTGCTTTACACTAAATTTACAAATAGCACCGTGCAGGAGAGGGGGGGAGGGAGGGAGGGAGAGAAAATGTTAAAATGTCCATCACAAGATGAATGATTTTAAAAAAACAAAACAAAATGTTAAAAATTGGAATAAATAAATGATTGTGACGACGAATCACAAGATAGATTCTCCGGCCTTTAACCTCTTGACATGATTATTAAACTTATTATGTTGGTATTAGTACACACTGATCATACTAAGATTACTTAAAGAAAAAAAAAACAGCTTATATGTATACCTTTATATTTATTCTTTTACCGGGACAACAGGCGGCATTAACTATGTGTTTATGTATGTATGCATAGATCAGGTTTCTACAAAGTGTATGCTCTTAGATAAACAGAGGTTGGGAATTAAGTCTGATAACAACCATTTTATAAAATTTCATTTATATTACAAAATGTACACTGTAGTGTTTGGAAGAAGCCAGAGAACATACACTAGGAAATGTAGGCAACAGCAGTTTTTTTTTTGTCTTTTTGATTCATTGTTAATTTTATTATTTTAAAAAAAAATGTATATTAATAACAGATCTCAGCTCCATCAGCAAAGATGTTGCTGGCTGAGCCAGATGAACTGGCAATGCTTCTTAAGTACATACTGTGACTTCATCAGGCAGCCTATACATTTGGGTTATTTATTATCTGTCTAAGTATATAACACAACTGGAAAAATCCATTTGAAAGCTCCAAATAATACAATGCAGCAAAAAAAAAACCTTTAAAATCCTTTCTTTTTTTTTTTTTTAGTAGAAAACAGCAGTAAAAAGATCTGATCAGCAACAGGTGAGTGGCTAATGACAAACAAAGATGATGGTACAGAGTTATCACATAATAAGAATGCTTCACCCATTAAATATATATAAGAACTACAAAAATAAAAGAAATACAATAATCTGTTATAAATATCAGGAAGAGAAAAGTGTTTTCTTCCGGAAATGCGCTTCCATTATTGTTATTATTTGACATGCATGCAGTTAAATCAAATATATGGAATTTCATATCACACAAACAAAGCTTCTCCAATTTAGATACATATCAGGCTTTGAAAAAGTATTATTTTCTTTCTTTTCTTCAAATAAGTACACATTTTTAATGGTTACTAGTAAACCAAACTGACTGGCCAAACTTCCATAAATAAATAGTGTTATTCTGTTTTTTTTTTTTAAATCACTTCACTCACATTTGGACTAGTTGGGTTGTAATCAACTTTGGAATAGGTTAGAGTGGTAGATGAGGAAGCAGACATCCGGAACTCTCTGGAATTAAAAGAAACTGCAAAACAAGAGAGAAAAACAAAACAAGCAACAGCTACCGCTGGCTAATTTGAAAATCATAAACTCTTTTCCTTATCACGCCTGCACACCGCGGGAACATTCAAGTCATACGTCTGCGAGTAACATGTAAACAAAGGGAGAATGTATAATACAGAAAAACATTTCCACAGATAACCAACCATGCTGTTTCTGCCACTCACACTGCGATGAGTACTCCCACCTTTCAAGTGAAAAGCCAGCTATTCAGCTCACTACATATCTCCAACACAGTCCTGATAGAACTAACACCTGAAAGGGGAAAGGTGGTGGTTTTAGCTTCATCCTCCAGGTGACAGCACAGAAATGCTTAGGGTAAAACATTACCATCACTATTCAGTAACTACACAAACAAACCAACAGAGTCTATGCGCTGTCTTGCCTACTTTTCATAATTTTCTAATGACAACTCCGTGTCAGATCTAAATAACAGAGGTGCCATTCGTAAAAATAAACCATCTCCACAATTTTTTTTTTCCAGATCCAGAGAAAATATCTTTAAAAAAAAAAAAAAAAACCAATAGGAGACTATTAGAATCTTGACTTCTAAAAGCATCCCTGCATTAAAGAAAGATATATTTTAAAATAGCAAGATAAAGGTGGTAAGACTATGAGTCTTGGTCTGTCTCCACTCCACAATAAATGTGAATGGACCTTAAAGCATCCTAGTAAAAGAACAGACACAGAAAATAACTTTTAAAGTTAACAAGAATAATTGTTCCTGGAGTTTTGTAGATACTGGATAAGAATCTAGTAAAATAAATATCCCAGTATTTTTTTTTAAGATTACGAAAGATAACGAGAACAAATAATAATAATACCATTATTACTAGGGTATCTATGCTAATATTAAAACTAGGAACTGCAAACGATGTCAGTAGAGAAGCCCTGCTAATTGATAAAGGAACCTTGGATAGTAACATGTTCACCAAAAGTTATGCACAGGATGTAGGCTGTAGAGGCGGGAAAACCGTGAATAGACCTAAACTTTTCCTGCATCTTAGGAAAAACAATCAAGCATCTATTCTCAATATACTGCCAGATATAAACTATCGCCTGGTACTCTATATTGAGAATTTAGCAGATCACTAATGCAGCCATTTTATTCAGTAAGCAGTCTAGATTCTTACAATCTACAGGATTAAGGAATAGTTGGACACTTTACACTTATAAAAGGAAAGAAAGAATCTGAAAATAAACTTTCTGCATAGCGCCATGTATGCAGAGTTGTTCATAGAAAAAGGGACTATATAACATTATTGCCAACAGTCAGTATACTAGCCAAAACAATTTAAAATAAAGTTAAATAGAGTTTGCTTGAGTAATAAATTCACGCTTTTAAATACTATTTCCCCTCCTCCCCTCAACTAAAATAGGATTTATCTGACTGGATGTCAGAATATCTGCTACTCAAGTCAAACGTACTGGGCTTCAATCAGGGAATGGGCCTAAAACACCTGCAACCCAGATTCACTGACCACGACTCAGAGAGCCTGGAGAGAGAGAAGAGAGATAGTAGTTACATAGAAATAAAACATAATGATATGCCAACTACAAATTTTGGGTTGATTTAGAAGCTGAATAATCAAGAAATACAAAATCTGAGCATTTAAATATTCGAACCACTCCTGTAACATGTTAAGTTTCACAGTTCTGACAAACACCTATTAACATAGGGGCTGATCAGCCACTCAGTGGCCATCTTGAAAATGGCTGGCTAGGCCAACTGGGACCCACTGACTGACAGTCACCATCTTGTTCCTAAGTCTCTGGAATATCAACAACCAAAGACATTCTTAAACCATCTCTGTCCAGCAGAAATTGCTGCCCCTGGCTTTAAATGAAGAAGTGCTGTTCAAACCTCTTGCCTGTCTAGTGGTGTCCCTTCTGCTACTCAGATTCCCACTCATTCTCGTCTGAATAGGCCTCCTCCTCACTATCACTGGTCTCCAGTGCTTTCCGTCGCATCTCAAATGCACGGTCCATGATGGACTGGACGTCAAACATCCCTCCCGAAGGCATCCGCTTCTGCTCCTGTTTTTTCCTATCTTCAACTCGCCGTAGTTTCTTGTACCCTGCAGAACAAAACACAAAATTAACACAAACCCACTTGGGGAATCACCATGCACAGCCGGTAGGGGAAGATAGATAGATCCCCTCAAATCTGAAATGTGATTAATTTTCTTCAGGGGGTCCATTGCATTCAAGTTTTAGCTAGTGTTACAACTGGATTTAAATGTACAAGCCATAAACAACCAGCCATGCATTTTGCTAGCTGGCAAATATTTACTGAGGTGTATACAAAAGTTCTCGAATTTCAACTCCATCCCACCCTGCCAACACAAGGTACCTCTGTTTCCTTCCATGCAGGAGGAAGCATCATGAGAACATTAAAGATCTTTAAGTAGTAGCTGGTAGGATGAAACATGGTTCGTCTCTTCCCAGTTCTCCATAAACCAATCTGCAGTTTAGGTTTTCCCTATCACCACAAACCTTCTGTTAGCTGACAGTTAAAAAAATCTGTTTTAAAGGATGCAGAAAGTGGCTACTTCAGTAAATTAGTATAGAAATGAGATGACAAAGGGCAGGGCAGGGGCATAATTTGAAAATGTTTACAAACCTTAATAGGTAATCTCCCTGTTACAACAGCCAAGCAGAATCAGACCTGTTCAAGACGAGAAATACTCACATTCACCGAGACGGATCTCCTCCAGAAGAGCACTACGGTCCTGGCCAGTAGCAGGCTTCGGCATCTCGTCCTTCCCAGCAGAGCCATGAGAGGTGATGGTGAGAGAGCTGGTCGTTGATGATATTGACACTGTGTCAAGCTGGTTAGTCACGGCAAGATTGGTCCGCAGTTCACTGGGCAGCGGAGGAGGCGGAGGGGGTGGTGGGGGCGGGGGCGGAGGGGTGGGTGCCTTGCTGATATCTATCGGTGGTGGTGGTGATGGTGGTGGGGGCAGGGAGTCTAAACTGACTGGGGTACCTGAGGATTGCGTGCCGGGAGGAGGAGATGGGGGCAGGGGGAATTCCCCACTGTCAGGAGTCCTGTTTTGATTGTACAACTGATGCTTTCCGGGTGACTCCCGCCCCCTGATTGGTGAACCACCTTCTATGTAGTTTGCCGGCATCTTCTGGTGCTGACTTTTTGGCATTGATGACAAGGGACTGGCGCTGCGAGTGTCTTCAATCAGCTCTGGTGGAAGAGGCGGTGGCGGCAAGTTGTCCCTGATGGTCGGGCTATGCTTCATTGGTTCGTGCTTTGGCGTGCCGGGCATCTGAGGCGGGGCCGGAGGCGGCTGTGATGGGCGTGGGCTGTTCATCGTTTGTGTCCGGCCCATGGCTCGCCCGTGGTGGCCACCAGCGTTCGACGGGGACATCTGGTTGGCATGTGCGCATGCTGCGTTGCTGCGAGCGGCGTGTCCGCCCGCCTGGTCAGGGGTCGTGACTTCCACGTGGTTCGCCTGGGAGTAAGGCCCATTAATTTGCGTCGGGTACCCATTTTGGATTGTGTAGTCTGGGTGCAGGACGTCGTGTTCAGACAAACCCGTAGGGGCAGAGGACTGGATCTCCAGGCTGTCTGGTCTCTGTTGTTGAGCGTTCCTGCGATGGTGGCCATGCGGCTCGCCCCTGCCATGGATGCTGGGTGTCTGGTAATCGCTGAGCTCCACCCCCAGAGCCATTTTCTGGTACTCATCTTTCTTGGTTTTGACTGGTCGGATGTGCTTGTGTTGGTCATGAGGCTTTGGCCGCTGCAAGGCAGGGAATTCAAGTCAGTCAGGAGACATTTACTCTTAAAAAAAACTGAATATGATGACAAATTATTTTAAAAGATATTTTCCGAATCCAAAAAAAAAAAAAAAAACATTCATTCAAATACAAAAACCTAGTTACCAGTTATTTACATGCCCCATTTGGGTTTAATTTAACCCTTTATTCCTTCCTCCTCTGTTGCACAAGATAAACTTTAGAAACACCCGACCAGGATTAACCAACCTAACAAACATCCATCTCGCTCTCGTGCGCTTACGGGGGACATTAGATGGGGAAAATGCAAAAAGAAAGAAAACCAGCGCAAAATACTTAAGGATGATAAATAAAACGATGTGTACAGCGTTTATTTAGCAGCTAATGGATTTTGCGTCCTAGTGGAAAAAGTAGGTAAGATAACAAACAAACAAAAAAGTATTTTGTTGACATGTCTACATTCTCTCTCATCGTGTATTACCCACCTTTACAATGAAACAAATTCACTTTTACCTTTTTTTTTTTTTTAATTTGCAAATTTATCAGTCAAGTTCATTCAGAAATTTAGACAATTCTCTCTCTCCGTAGACCATTGCACATACTGTCCATCAAATTTAGCAACGAGGGAGGAGGAGGAAGAAAAAAAAAAAACTTTTCTTAAGAGATCAGAATTTTTATGCCCTCTTTCCTTTGTTTAAGTCAAAAGCTTGCTTCAGTTTTATACGCTGGTGGCATGAACACCACACACGATTAGCACTGACTGGCCTTCCCACCTCGTTGAAAGGAGGCAGCTAACTGAACTTCTTCCACTCCCATTCATGGCAGCACCATACCAATGCAGGTGTCGCAAAACTTTACATCTTGACATTTCCAAAATCAACTCTAATGCTACTCAATGATGCTTAGTCTACCTTACATCAGATTTAACATTTCTTTCCAGTGTATAAAGCTGACAAACCATACAAGTTTTGAGAATGTATAGATGGCCTGCTATCCCCTCTTGTTTTTAACCATTACAGATCTGTGCCATAAGGATTCGCTCATCATGGGTTTTTAAAAAAATAATTTCCAGTATTTTGTAAAAACATGTCCTCCATGCAGATGTACAAATACAGAATTGATCATAGCAATTGGTCATCTGGTCCAAGCTTTCGCCTGTGTTTACAGACATTTCTTCAACTGATGCTGTGAAATAGGTAACAAAGTCAAATGACCAAGATGCTCCCTTATGTGCCTTAATAAAGTTCATATCCAAGCTCTGTAGGAACCAGAAAAGCACCTGTAGACCATTCCACATCTTCAAAGCTGTAATGATTTCTGAGTATATGGTATGTCACTCCATCTTGCTGTAGAAATGGCTATTACAGTTGACACTTTCATCAGATACGGGCAGTAGAATATTCTGAAGAATGGATATATAACCAGCAGAATTTTGTTGCCAATGAGGAATGCAGAGTTTTAACTTTATACCAGATACAGTGGCGGCAAAACTTATAAGCGGATTTCAAAATCTGATCCAGACGATGTAAGGCACTTTCTTGACAACCAAATCATTACATACATTCTAGTATTTGATAGGATACCTGAAATTACTGATCACAGCACGACAAAGAGGGCATTGAATTGATAAGCTTGCTACAATAGTCAACCACAATTTTGCCCAATAATTTTTCAATATTTTCATACAACTCGCTCAATTTTACCAGCTCTGAAGCTATATAATTCCTCTACCTAATGTATGCCACATGTTCTCTATTGGATTTAAATCCAGAGACTGAGGCGGCCACTGAAGAAGAGGGGTTTCATGGTTTGGAACCAATGCTTAATATTCAGTGTGAAAGATGCATTGTCCTGCTGGAAGATCCAAGTCAAGGGCAAATTCTCATCAGCATATGGTTTGAGGGCATTGCTCCAGATGTGCAAATATCTGTTGATGTTCAAAGTTCCCTAAATTTTGCAAATCAGACTGATCCCAAATCCGGAGAAATAGCTCCAAATCACAATGCTTCCCCACCCACTTGAACAGTCAAAAGAATACATTTATGATCAAACTCTTTGCTGATTTTGCTTTGGACAACATACTGCACACCGTTGGAACCAAGCAAATTGAACTTGGATTTGTCTGACCAGACGACTTTGGACAACATTTCTGAGGTCCAGTTGATGTGCTCCCATGCAAACATGAGATGGCAGAAGTGGTTCTTTCAGGAAACAAGCAGCTTTTTCCTAGCGACCCTCCCATTCAGTCCAAACCTATGCAGTTGGTTCCTGAGAGTCCACATACTACCCCACACCATCTTTCCACTGCTGAATTTCCATATGGATGTCCATAGCTGACTTCATGTGATCGGCCTCAGATGCACCAATCCGATCTTTGGATAATTTTTTAGGCTGGCTCGAATCTGGACAATTTCTATACTGTCCAGTGGCTTGGTAGAAATTCCAGGCTAGTCTGCAGGCTGCTTTGCTTCTTCTGATTTCACTTGGAGACTTGAGAATAAGGAAATTTCAGCTTTCGAAGCTCAACAATTTGTGAATGAGTAGTTGGAGAAAGAATGTGCAGAAAGTCTAAGAAAATAATTATTAATTAGCCACACAAGTGATATATGTCACTAGGCCTATAAAATCCTACTATCATTAAATCATTGAACTATTCAACATCTGCTCATAATTTTTGCAGTTACAAATAAATGATTGTCGTAGTTTTGTAAATAAAATCTTTTTTTTTTTCCATGTAAATTTGTGCTAGAACTTGAAAAGCATCTGAAACACTGGTAAATTACTCTTTGTCTGACATAAATGAACTGTTATTGGTCATTTTAGCAAAAGTTATGGAAATCTGCTCATAATCTTTGCTGCCACTATATTTACCAACACCATTGCTCCAAAATGAGAGATTGCTAAATGTAAAATCATTTGGAGATTCGCTAACCATTCTATAGACCCACAAACATTACAAGAATGAAAACTGGTAAATATTCAGTTTTCATTTGAAACGACAAACTGTCAATATTGAAGGAGCTTGCTAATATGTATGATGCATCAGAAAAGGTGATGATCTTTATTTGCCTAGCACCAATGGCCTTCAGCAAGCCACCTATCCAAAATATTAGTCTATGCAGGAACTGTCACATGGTGTCAACTTAATGCTGATGCTGTAACAGAGGACAACATCCAAAATACCGATATTGCATACGGTTATAAGTGTTGAAAGTTATTATGGCAGGGATATGTACTTTTTAAACAAGAGAGAACAGAGATTTTTCACATCAACATTATAGGGAATCTAAGATACCTGAAACTAGACAAATGTTTATATAAGAGACATGTGGGTCGGGTTTTAGCCATACCTAGCCGTTGTAATTACTTTGCTTTAACTCTTTTTCAAGTATCTCAGCTTCTCTGGAGTGCCCCTATTCTAAGTTTTTGTTTGTTTGGATAAAGGAAAAAGAAAACCAGCCCACAAACATGGTGCAGTTTACTAGAAAATCCACCAGTGCCTGATTGGATGAACTACAAATAGTAGTTTTAGAAGTTTTGTTAACTGGATGCTGATAAGACTGGGATGAAAGCTGATCACTTCCTGTAACATTTCTGTATACAGTCAGAAACATGCAGACCACCATACACAGCATTCTTCATTCCCCCCGAATGGACAACAAAGTTTTAAAAAATCTAGCAACCATACAGGCAAAAACAGCAGAGGAGGGGTTTGTTGTTTTTTTTGGGTCTAATTATATAGATTTTAAATTTTAAAAGTGAATAAAATAAAAATAAATAAAAATCACACATACCCTATTAGTTTTAAAGTTAAACATTACTTTATTTAAATTTAAAAAGTGTCAATTGTATAAGGTATTACAAACAACAAGGATGGAAACTATCATGCCATACAATTTCAACCAGTTAGTAGTTAAGACAATTCTGCCACGTGACCAAAATCATGTTTCAGAGGAGAGAGAAATCTTCATCACATTGTAAATTAAAATTTTTTAAAGCAAACATCAAAAAGGACAAATCAGATGAAATTTTTTTTAGCATATTTCAGATTCTGAAACAGGAATGTGTTAGCTGTTAAAAGAAAGAAAGATCTGATGGTATTAGGTTGTTACAAAGGTTTTGTCATTTTTTTTTTTTTAACCACAACAATGAGACTTCATATGGTTGTTGAATGTGAAGTTTATTAATCAAAGTAAGTTCTGTTCCATTATAATCAATACACTCCAGCCAACGAGTTACTAGTGCATTTATACCATTTTGAAAAAAATCTGGATTTCTGGAGTCGATAAACTGTTGGAAGGCAGCTTCAATTGCTACATTGTTTGGAGGAGGATTTCATACGGAGGAAGCTGTCGAGATGTTGAAAAGGTGGTTGTCTGTGGGAGAAAGGTCTGGTGAATAGGCTGTGTGAGGGAGAACTTCGTACCCCAATCAGTTCAGTTTCTGAAGAGTCACTTCTGCAACACGAGAACGAGCTTTGTCATGGAGCAGAATTAGGCCCCTTCGATTCACCAATATCAGCTTTCGTTGGGAGAGTTTCTAATGCACAACATTTAATTCACAACAGTACCTTTCAGCTGTGAAGGTTTCGCCAGGTTGCAAGAAGTTATAGTGGATGACATCAGTTGCAGTCCACCATACAGTGACCATGACCTTCTCTGAGTGAAGGCCAGGTTTTGGAATGTGGTTAGGCACCTTGTCTTTGCTGAGTCACTATGCTGATCATTTGCAATTGTCATAAAATATCCATTTTTCACCACACGTAATGATTCAGTCAATAAATGGCTCATTTTTGTTTCTTATGACAAGCGAAGAGCAGATCTCCAGTCGACGATTTTGTTGTTGTTCATTCAACTCATGAGGCACCCACTTGTCAAGCCTTTTCACCTTGACAATTGTGTCAAGGTGCTAGGAAACAGTTGTAGTGCTTGTGTCAAGCTCTCCAGAAATTTTTCACACTGTTTTTCTTGGATTGGCTTCAACTGAGGCTTTCAAATGGTTGTCATCAGAGCTGGAAGGACATCTGCTACGTTCCTTATCTCCAAGGCTCACATCTCCTGATCAAAACTTTGCAAACCGTTGTTGTACTGTGCACTCATTTGCTGTATCCTCGCCCCATGCCTGCTTAATGTTACAAGTTGCCTCGCTTGCTTTGTGGCATGATTTGAACTTGTGAAGCAAAACAGCACGAAAAACTTTTCTATCCATGCTTCAATCAGAACCCTGAAACAAATATCTATTTTATGATTTTTAAAGTTAGGTTTTGCATAATGTATGCCAGAGCACACGCTACAAAACGATATATAACTTACCTACATATACCTTCACAAGCATGCAAGAAATGAATCTCAAATATAACATATAAAACTGACAAAACTTTTGTAACGACTTGATATATTAGACACGATATGATTAAGTAAAATACATTGCAAGTCAAGTTTACCCATTAATACTTGTTTCCACAGCAGACATTTGGATTGTAGCCAATGTGGCAAACAATTGAGATTTAAAGCTACCACTAGCAAGATTAATTTAGTTTATTATTAACAAGATGGCCACCAGGGCTTATACAAAGACCCTCCCAGGAAGAGAAGTAGGTTAATACTATCACTAGTAAATACATTTGTTGGTAATTTATTTCACTTGTTAAAACATTTCTATTGCTAAAAAAGAAATAAATTAATGCCTGATTAATTTCTGTCCCTGCCCACTCTAAAAACCCAGAATTAGTTTTATAAATATCTGAGGTCTTCTCTTAGATGTCTGGAAGTTAAACGTGGTTGATTTGTCATTTACAATCATGCGGCATACTTCAAATATTTCAGACCTGAAAGCATTCCAATACATTTAAGTTATTCTTTAATAAATGGGTATCCTTTCTCAAGTAAGGACTCCACACACAGCACAGATGTGGACAAATCAAGAATCTATACAAGAGAACTGAAAACTCTTTACTTTTACACTGGTTAATTACTAACATTCTATTTGTTTTGTCTGCAGCTGAAATGCACTGTTCTTCACATGTGAGATTTTGGTTAAAAATTTTCCCTAGCCAAATGTTCTTGGTCCTACTCAGTACAGTACGCCTTGGGCGGGAAGGGGGGGTCTTAGCAGAGACAGACTCTCCTCCCCTGATGAAATACAAATAGGATCATTTCATCACTCATCCTCTCAAATATTTAAGAGTACCACAAAGGAGCTATGAAAAATGAAGAAACCTTAAAAACTTCTAATTCTAACATGCACTAGATATCTATCCATTTCCTGTTAAAAATAAAAGGATGGAAACTCCAATAATGTACAATCAGTTGATGTAATGCAACAAGACAAGAATGGCAGTTATATGAAGGCAATTAAGGGCAAAGATAAAAGCCAAAGGTATTTTAAATGCAACACAAATGACATCAACTGAATGACTAAGAAATCAGATGCATGCCCTTTCATAACCTATTTTGTTAAACTCTTTTTAAATCATATTAAGCAGCAAAAGGAATTTTTATTCTTTCATAAGTTATTTTGGCGTATATAAATTTACTCTTTTTGATTAAACGAGATAGTTATAATCTACACACACACACACAGCAAGATATAATGTAGTACCCATTTCTTGGCCTCCTTATGAAAAGGGAGAGAAAAGGGAAAGTGAGCAAAGATGGGCCATAAGAGAACATTTGTTAAACAGTACCTGCCTGGCCTAGCTGGTAGCAAACAGCTGTGAACTATTCCATTAAACTGCTAAGCTAATCTAAGCTTCATTATTTATTTATGTACAGTACAGAGTATGTGCTGTTGTGCATTGATGTATTTTTATAGGATGCCAGGGTCTCACTAATCTTTCCCCACATCTCAAGTACCTCTCATGTTTACAAGGCTCATAATCAAAGGAAAAAAAAAGCTGTCAGTTTTCTCATAGTTCCTAAAATATAGCATGGCAATGAAAGCAAGCGTGTATACACAGGGGATCATGGGTAATGCATTACCAGAGTTTACAGTTTGCTGGCAGAGATGCCTTTGGAAAGTTCTGGTACCAAAACCATGCACTACTGGAAGTTTCTCTATAGCATAGAATGTAATGGTGGTAGCTTCAGGTGCCTTTGGTCAGGATAGTGTGTGCAATCTCATCCATGCATGCATGCAGGATAGGGTCTGCAGCCATGCAGCACAATCAAGTCATGAAAAACCAGACAAGGCCAGAAATGGCTAAACGTTTGCTGTGGGATCCACGGCACACGTTCAAGCATATCCCCGCATCCATGACCGAGCTAACCTCCACAGCTGCATTATCTGGGTTAGAACCAATACGCATGCACTCACCGAAGAGCCCCCCTCCATGACTGCACAGTTTTGGTTTACCAGCAGAGTCACCAATGGCCTTATTTCACTAGTTTTTAAGGAGCCCACAGATCCTGGTGTTTATGAACTGCCAAGGTCACCAGTGCATCACAACACCGAAGGCCACCACCCCACATCAGGCCAGTGCAGTTCCTAGACACTGAACACTTTCGTAACAGGTCTAGCCAGTTCAACAGAATGTTACTACGGTTTTTTGTTAAACTGATGTTGATAACATTATTTTCTGTTACAGCCATTCCCCATGACCTGTTCCCCCATCCCTGTGTGGGCACATGTTTATTGTTAACACAGTTCAGGAGTCATAAACAACTGACTATGGAAGTAACTTTACCTGCTGCGTATATCGATGTTCCCTGATGATTTTCAAGTATAGTGATTAATTCATTAAATTAATAAAGAAGTCTCACAGGGAAAAAGGTTGGTTTGACTAAGCCAAACAAAATCTTTTCTTCTAACTTCTGTTTTCTAGAACGAATAATACTAGATAACTGAAGTTGCAGGATTAGTTCAGACATTTTCCATCATGTTTTTAGTATTTACTGAACTAACTAATAAACCTACATTTCGCAACCTCCCTGACTCCCATCATCAGGATGACTGTTTTGATATAGGTCTGAGTAGCTCTTGGACTCATGACCTGTTATTGGCTGCATGTTACTTGGATGTCATACTCCTCTTCGGAAGGGAGGGGAGTGGGTTAGGGAGAGGAAAAGTGGGGAGGATTATTTTCTGGGACATTCCTGACCTCAACAATGGTATGCTTAGTGTGTTTAGTACCAGGGTGCTTTTTTCCACCTTACTTTTCAAGTCACTCTGCTCAAGATCTATCGTGGAGTGTTCACGTGACTTGATGATCGCACAAGTTCATCCATGCACGATTTGCAATGGAACTCCTCCGGCCAATCCTCTGCGGCCTTGCAGCGAGTTAAAGCATTCATCAACCACCCCAGCAACCACCAAAACCAAGCCAAGCCTCTTAAAACAATTCAAAGATATAATGCAAATGAAAAGTCATTCTCAAGACTACCCCCCCCCTGAAGATGGCAACAGGGAAAGGGCATCAAACTGCACAGTCAACACCCATAAAGGCAATGGAAAATACCCAGTGAGCAACGCATCAATAGCCTTCCATTTTCATCTTGAGAATGAAAGCATATTAAAGTGAAAATATGATTTTAACAAATTTAAAATAAATAAAACACAAAACTGTATATAAGCTACTTTAAAAAAAAATTTAAAAGGGAAAAAAAAAAGTTATTATGAGCACTGTGTTTAAAAAACACCTGAGTGTTTATGAAGTATTAAGGGGGAGAACGCACGGTTAAGCTCAACGACACTCGACACGTTAGTCAGAACACTGCAGAGACATGCAGCAGAAAAGAAACAACAACAACAACAAAAACAACATCAAAACCACACCACAACAGCATTCCTAGCTCACCTGGACATAACCCTGAAACAAAAGACAGTCAATATTATCATCATTGTGGGTGTGTATGATAAGGTAACAAAAACTCAGCTGCATGATAAATGAGCCAAATCAATGGACAGCTGTGCCAAAGGCATAAGGGTATAATGGATTTAAATAAAAAAAAAAAAAAAGCGGCAGCAGGCAAACATGGAATACAGACATTTTGGATGCAGCATGTCAAAAGTATGTAGACATCAATAATCAAATGATATTTATTGCAAGCATACCACATTGTCCTGGTGAGCCGAAGGAAGGGAAGAAACAGTTGAATCAGTTAATGAATGCTCAGAATAAGAAACTGAAAGATGACATTAAAAGATTTTTTTTTTAAATAATGAATAATAAATGAAAAAAGAAAACAGTATGAATATCCATTTTAGCTCTCTATCATTGACATTTCTGGTAGGACTTGGGTTAAGACACATTGCCAATAATATTTTTTTAGCACAAAATTGGCCCAGGAACGTATACAATCAATCGTATTGCTAGCATTATTAAGCTAAAAATATCAAATTACAAAATTAGATTTATCGTCTCTTAAGGTTATTAGTTTTTTTTTTTGTGAGAAAAAGAGCAACAGCAGCTAGTCAGTCTCTTCAATCAATTTTCAGTTAGCGGCTGGAAACAGCAGCAACATCTCAATGTAATTTACTAGTCACCCATGGGAATTTAATAAGTGTAAAATAAGCCAGAGCCTGACAAACAAAAATGTGGAGACCATCACATGATCCACACAGGTAATAAACTCGCTGTAACTTGCTCACCATTTCTGCCTACACGAATTATCAGAGCTTTTCTCTACGTACATGGGTGAGTGCATTAACAACATTTTGTCACCTACCAACATAAGAAATACATAAACCACTCATTTGTGTCACTGGTAACTAGATGAAACTTAACTCCAAAACAGATTTGATTTTCAATTTAAAAAAAAAAAAAAAAAACATTCATTTACATCAAGTGGCAACTATCATGCGATTTGATAACTTCTTAATCAGGGAATCTTCTCACCGTTAAGTAACACAGATAAATGTATAACACAAAATTAAGATACTGCTATGCCAGCTAAATCTTTTTTCTTTCTTTTTTTTTTTTTTTTTTTAGAAAACCAGGATTTTCTCGGCTGACTGGAGAAGTAAATATCAGGATTCCTCTAAGGAGTGAAACTAGAACAGAGTTGTCATTTTTCTAATGTATTCAGTGTCAGTGGGAAGTCTGGAGGGACAGAAGGGTCATGAAAACCCTCAACAAATGTAATGAATACAAATAGCAGCTATCAGAGTCGAATGCTTAAGCAGGTACAAGGCTGCAACAGGAAAACCCTGGTTTATCTTCAGGCTGATAACGAATTCAGATACTCATACTGCAGCTAAGCAGAACATTTTTTTAAAAAGTGTAAAAAAAATTTTAAAAAAATCAATATGAACTGTTTGCATTGGTTTCTTAAGAGATTCAATGAGCACCAAAAAAAAAAAAGAAAAGAAAGAAATTCAATATGAGAAAAGACAGACTATCTCTCCTTCCCAAATGTGGGTCAGTAACAAGACATGATAAATAATGAGGTGTGGGTAGCAGGGTTCAGATACCTGGGGTGGTTTGCACTGTTGATGGGAGAAACAGCAAAGCCCTATACAGCAGGATCACTGGTGCCCATTCATAATTAAGCTTGTGTAAATCGTAAATCAACAACAACAACAACAAAAACCCCTTAAAGGCGCAATAAACAACAGAAACTGGGGGGGGCAGAGAGCTATTTAACATGTTAGTTCTTGAAGCAATTACATCATCATAGGTTTGTTTTCCTAAGATCCCTTCAAACATGTCTCCCCCCCCAACCTCAGTTCTACCAATACTCTTAGCAATTATTTAAAAATGTATGTACTTCTAATTTATTTTAAAACAATTTTAAAATGAGGAGAAAACTTGATAGAAGTTTCTCGACTGTAACCCAAAACCCGATTTTTACCCTTCTACTCTTTTAAATTAAAAGTTGAGGGTTTTTCTTATCTGAAAAGATATCAGCTCTTCAAGAAGAAAACTTTTCCTCCCTTAGGATTAAAAAAAACACTTATCCGCACAAGTGTGGGACAAAGATAAAGAGATAACAATTGTGGTCTGCATCTAGTTATAAAATTTCACTTGCCATTATTACGTTTAAAAAAATCTGCACATTTTACTAGATTTTCTGTCGTTGTGTTAAACGCAAAGGTAACGTGAAGGAATCACATTAAGGTAACAGTGATGGAGTACAAATTAACTCAAACATCCCTAGGAGCCGACTCAAGAAGTTTGTCCAATTAGTCGTTTGTTGTTGTTTTTTTTTTGTTTTTAATTTTAACGTAGCCTTTCATGATAATCGTTGTTGTTGTTGGATTAAGGACAAAGCACCAGGGGATTAAAGAAATTAAGAAAAGCGCGTTATCAGAGGGAAGAGAAGACATGAGGTGGTAAAAATTGAATCTCAGACTGCTGGGTAATGAAGAAACAGCAGCATCAGAAAACTCCTTGTTTTACAATAACTGGAAAATTTGAAAACCGTTGATGGATGACAGTTTGTTTTTTTGTTGTTGTTACAAATACCACTATTTCTTATTTAAAAGGAAAAAAAAATAATCAGCAAATGAATGTAATCTGGAATATTTAGGATCAATTTCTGGATTGCCATTAAAAGCCTGTTAGGTTTGGAATCCAGCATATTGATTTGATTTAGTACCTGACCTTTTTGACAGTCTAGTGTGTATACCTCTCTCAGGTTTCAGAATTCAAGCAAATCTGGACTGAATATAGCCTCCCAAAAATACCCACCCCTTTTTTTTTTTTTTTGCAAGTCAGCCTGTAAACCACCCTAGAGTTTCCATTTCTGCTTAAATATCTCCTATGATTTAATCACTTGGAGGAGATAGGAACCGCATTTTTGTCCTCAGTACATACCTGATTCCTGGTATGTCATACAATAAAAACCAAAGTTAGAGTGGTTGACTATATCAGAATTACTTAGTGTGTGCAATGCATACAATGTTGCACATTTACCTTTATGCTACTTTCCTCACAACAAATCTTCAAAAACAAGTAATTAACATATTGGACACTGAAAAGTCTTAATCCATTCCCTTGTTAGATGGCATGAGCTTCCTGACTGGTTCCATTGTTCAAAAGCAGCAAAATGAATCCTTTTCTTTCAGCTCAATGTCCAATTTTTATTGATTACTAAATGGTTCCTTTTCTGAACTTAAACACAGTTGAAACAAACAAAAAAAAAAAACAATTTCAACACATTCACAGTTGGAAAGAACCTTCTGACATTTAACTCTGCCAGACCAAATGGCCAGTAACCTTACATTTCTGACTTGCAAGATTCAACTTTCAATTGAGTTTACCTTTTGTCTACTCAAGTTGAGCGCAAAGATCTCCATGACAGCAGCCAGCCTGTGGCATCACCAGTCATCTTCCAGCATCACACCCTCCAACAACAAACTTGATCAGCTAATGAACAGATATCTTAATGAAGTGACCTCAAAGTTTTAGGATCCATTTGATGGTATGATCTCCCCACCACTAACCTGATAGTCAAATGGCCGGCCTTTCATGCATCTAGCTCCCCAAAACCTGTTAGGCAGAGCACCAGATGCCAATTTTATTTTTAGTGCTGGCTAAAAGCATCATTTCTAGATTAAACCAAGTAGTCACCAAATAATTCAATTAAGTAAACAGTAGTGCTATTTTCCCTAACGCCATTAAGGTAGCACAGTGTCTACTGCGCAATGTCACTGGGCTCGGCCGCTGCAGACACGAGAAATTAGCATTTACAGAACAGGCAGAAACCTAAAAATAACATTTTGGAAGACCGCAATGATTCATACCAAATGGTCAATGAAGGCACGCATCAGCTCTGAGATAGCTAAAGGGGCCAACAGTAGTAGTAAGGATGCTCTAGACTACAAATTAGAAATCATTACTATCAATTCTTGAGGTACACCATCTTTTAGCTGATGTCAAAGTAGCGATCTCCATTGGGAGAGTTGCTCTTACACAGGTACGTTAGATCAGGGTGAGGGTGTTGAAAAAGGGTTGCCTCAACTGTGGCTTTGAGCCACCTACAATGGCTGCCAGTTTCTTTCATTCATGAAGTCCTTTCAGAGAGTCAGTAGTTAGGTTAAGCCAACTGACATCTGACTGAAGCTCTGTGGCTGGGCAGTTGCAACCATAGCTTCAAAATGTTCATTGTCTTGGGTCACTGCAGGATCTATTAAACATACTATGTTAATTAAAAGATTTGGTAAACTTAATGTTTTCTTCATTTCTCATTGGCCGTCAATTGTGACTGGCTGACATGACGTTATATTTAAGAGAGCCAGTTCATCCCCCCACCCACAAACACACTTACTGAAGGAAAAAAAGTCTAGAACTTCCAGCAGATTACAGAAAGTCTCCACAATTGAAGTTAAAACCCTTGGCAATAATGGATGATCAAAATGAAAGTTTTATGAAGTTCTTAAAATCATTGAGAGTCAGACTGGCCTACAGAGACCACTTCCCACGGGATGGAGGAAGCGGGAGGCACTTGCCGAGTCAATGGTTAAATATTTAATTTCCCACATAACCCTGGTAACATTTAAAATTACAGATCCATTGTTGGGACTTTTAATAATATTCTAATCAAGCTGTAAATTTCTGTTAACCCCCCCCCTTTTGAATTGATTATAAACAAAAGGGAGTTAAAGTAATTTCAAAAACCCATCAGAACTGGTCACAGCTGGATACATCTAATCAAACTGCACTGCTCTTGTACCAATTCCTGTGGGATGGTTTAAGTACATTTGTATTTTCTAATCCTCCATACCTACTTCATACACAGCCTTTCTCTAGCCCTATTTATAGTCTCAGATTGTTACCACTCCTGCCAAAAACATGACATGGAAAACAGCAATACTAAACTCTTCACCCACTCGACTAGTTTTGCTATCACCCCCCCCTATTTTTGTGCTCTAGGGTGGTGCAGCAGTCCCTAGTGCAGCAATAACACTTTTAAAAAGATGAAAGTTCATTTCATGCATCAAAATCTTTCATAAGTTAGAAGTCCTAGTAAACTGTTAAAAGACAACTGTTTTTCAAATATTCCATTGTAATTTTTCTGGCAAGCTTTTAGGAAAAGACTTTTGGTAGGAAGGGGGTTATTAACTGAGGAAAGGTGTCAAAAGTTCAAAGGACTTCAGATTAATTATCAGATAACTCTGCTCTGACACCATGTTACTGCCAACATAGTGACCAGCCAGAGTTGTTTGTCTGCCTGTTTTTTTCCCCATTTAATTTGTGAATTAAAAGTGTTTTTGATTATTCCCTTCCCTTCTCAAATACTGTTGAAAACTGATGAGCTGAAGCCCAAAGGATGAGAGCTGGTACCAGCTGACTTCCTGAACTTCAATCTGCAGAAGAGGAGATTAAGGAGAGACATTCTGAGCCCCTTCTTGCTGATGTATCTGAAAATAAGCTTGTGCTATTATAGTGACTAATGCTTACTATGATTCATTCAGCAGATCAGATTTCTTCCTCCACAGCCATGGTGGAACTGTAAATTCTCATTTCCCAGTGGGTTCAGGCTGCCTAAGCCTAACAAAAATGAAGGCGCAGTTGGCGTCCAGTTATTCCACACTATTTTATAATCACATTTCTTCTCATATTATTTATATTTAGTTAAAGCAATTACTTTCCGGAAAACATCAGATGATGTATCACATTAGTCTGTTTTAGTTTAAACCAACCCCCCTCTAACTATGAATAGTAATAATAATAATAGTTGTTGCACTATTTGAAAACTTCACACATCACCCAGTCCAAGAAGTATATTAAGATTTTTTTTCTTTTCTAGAATCTCTCTCTATCACACACACACACACACACACACACACACACACACACCACACACACACACACACACACACTTTTTCTTCAAACCTAAAATAAAACAAAATTAGAAACTCAAGATAAGGAGATTTTAACAATGCATTATTTAGAGCTATTTACTTATCGGAGCCATTCTGGACCAGAAATCTCTGTGATACGACTGCCGGGCTAATCCAGGTATTTGCTGGTGTATGGACCAAACCAACCCGTAAAATGGATAAAGTTATGGACTCTACTATGGCGACCTATTAAACAAGCTACACCACCTGAACGTTTACCATTATTTTATTTATTTTTTTTTTTAAATGAGCTAAATAACTTATTTTTCTCGCATCTTTTTAAATTAGTAATAATTAGTTATCGTGCAAATAAGTTACCCAAAATTATTGTCAGTGCTAAATTTGCAGTTCAAAACTAGACCTATAAGAAAGTCATGGGTTCCTTAAATCTTCGAATGCACACCTTCCTCCTCTCTAAACAAAGCAACTGTTTCATTTAAAAACTCCAGATTATGATTCCTATTCTAAAGGAAAATGATCATCAAAAGTGAGTAACTGAACTGTCTTTAAGTTGTAAAATCTGTTGAGGAATCACTGGCATTTTCATTGTGTCGTTTGGGAGAGGTTTCAACTTAAAAAGATGGTGACTTTATAGATTAAGAATTAGAACCAACTATTTATACTCAGTACCACCAACCAGTTAAGGAGGAAATCCTTCCTTTCAGCATTCTGCATGGAAAAACTAGATGCCAAAAAAAGTTTCACCCTGTAAGCGTTCAATCCTAAATTGATTACTGATAAAATATTTAGCTTAAATTATTTTAAATACAACCACAAATGTCCGTGTGTAAAAGAAAAATGAGATATCTAACAGTGGTTGCTTTAAAACCAACAATAAAAATCCATCCAGGGGAGGTTACTAGCACAAACCAGCTCACATTTATGTAAAATGGCATTCTCGTAAAGATGTGAAAATACGATTCATCTGTCAACAGCACATCTAATGCAAACTTACCAAAAAAACAAACAAATAAAACAGCTCGTGAAGGCCATAAGTTATTTAAAGCTAGGTAACTACTGTGTTGTTAATAAAAGTTTACAACAGACAGACACACAATCAGAACAACGGGACAATCAAAATGAAAGTACTGATATAGTTAGAGAGACAACAGTAGTACTGTTAAAAAAAAATACAAAGTCAAAGAAATGGATCAACTATGAAATGTAATTATGAGAGACTGTCTCATACTAAACAGCCTTCATGAGACTTTTCTTTCACTCCAAAGAAGTTCCTACAAAGTGGGCAGAATGTGTAAGCTTATTTACAGTAACTTACAACAGTTGAAGAACTTTATCGCTGTTGAAGCTCAAGGAAGACAAGCTAGGAATACTTAAAAACAAAACAAAACAAACTCACTCACAAAATTGTTGTCAAGGCAACTTGGAGACTTCTGGGATGCAAGCAAAATATTCAAATGATCTAGGGTGAGTACTCTGTCCTAAATTATTATTTTTTTACTTCATGATTAGAACTGATTTCAGTTATGTATATTCTCAGTGAAGCAGGGAATAGAGATACTCTAAAACAGAACTGCACACAATTGTACAACCTTAAATCTCTAATCCACAGACTAAGGAACCAGGGCTAGTCCTTTGAGTTTGCACAGTGAATCAACATCTTGAGAGAAATGCACAACTGATAATTCATGGAGAGACTAGTAAATTAGATTAAATTAGATATACTGGCAACTGAGCAAGAGATAGACATACATATTTTTTAAAAAAATATAGGCATTCTAATATTCTTTTTTATTAACTATTTTAAACTTAATTGACAAGGCACATCCAACAAGGAAAAATCATAACCTTTCTGATATTTCCTGTTATTTCTTCTACTTCAGAATTCATTTACTCTGAGTAAATTTTTTTTTCATTCTATTACAGACAGTAAAAGTACAGAGTGAAAAATATCACCTAGTGTCACTTAATTTACATTCAACAAACTAAAAAAAAAAAAAAAAAAAAAGCCAAATTTAACTGAAACTGATGAAAATTGGCTTTTAAATGAATTAATTATCAGAATGCTAACGATGACAACTTTCAAGGAACTGGAAAGAAAATGTTAAATAACATACCCGCTTTTTCCTTTGTTTCAATTCAGTCTTCTTTTGTTCGATATCTTTCTGCATCTCTGCATACCAAAAGTCCACAAAGAAATGTGGGTCTGTGTAGAACTTCATACTATCCTTTCCGTCTTCCCTGAAGTCAAGATTTAACACATCTACACAGAACAGTTTCAGAAAGGAGAATAACGGGCAGCATGCTATTGTAGCGATTTAAAAAGTCTAGAACTATATCATGAATTAAATAATTTCCACCAGGAAAGAGAGACATTTACCAAAAGCATACAATTATTCTTAGAATAATTAACCGAGCCATTTCACTTTTCTAGTCCAATTCATAGCCTGTGGACAATCAACAAGCATCTAATGTTTTGCTTAGCTTCCCAAGATAGCAGAAAGTACAAACAAAGAGGAGGAGGAAGCCGCTCAAGTTCTCCGACTTGAATTTGATACAAAGCATCCCTTTTATTCTGCATCTGTTGGGATTTCACTACTCATGATGGATAAAGTAAGTGTGTCATCATATATCTAAACAGCAATTTATGTATGAGACATACATGTGGCTCAGCAAACAATTTACCAGTGCCATTATGCAATTCTTTATTATCCCCCCCTCTCCCCTGATATAGCACTTTTTAGCTGTTTCCTGCATTCTTTTGCTGGTCGTTGATTTGGAAACCACCTGTTATAAAGGCTGGTACCACCATACTAAGCAACACACAGCTGCACACTTTCTACAAAGACCTGATTCATGCAGAGAGTTCACTTTTCGAAAAAGTGCACCACACTTGAATGAGTGTGTAGAAGTTACCAAACATGGAATAAAAGACATTTAATAATAGCACCCCTATAATTGTAAATTATACTTCGGGAATTAGATTTTTTTCTAAACTACTCGTGTTGTTTCTTTTCCTACAGTGAGAGAGGTACTATTATACCTTTAATACTTACTATTAGAATGTCTGATTTAAATATAAAATTTAAAAAAAAAACAACAATTTAGCATGTTCTTTAGAATATTAATAATTTTATTTTTTTTAGTTTGGACTAGCCCATGTAGCCATGCCTACAAGGTCAAATTCTGTTTGAGCCCCCTGAATAAAGCGTTTAGTCTTCTGACATGTAAATGTAAAGGAAGGAACAGGCTAGTCCACAGCCTTAAGCTGCTTCCTATCTATTATCCTAATTGCTTCCTTAGTCCAAGGGAAAAAAAGTATCCATCTGTAACAAACAGCAATCCCACCTTTGTTTCCTGACCCCTCTCTGGTAATGATAATTTTTTAGAAATACAATCCCTCCCATTAACGGGTCATTATCAAAAACCTCAAACCAACTGGTCGACATTCATTTGGTAAGTATGCAAACAATTCTACATTACCACACACACGATCATGGAGCAGCACTTGATGGACAAAACTCATTATTATTGCCACCATTAAATAACTTGCAGATTCTTAATCAGCTTATTACACAAATTTTACTACCCTTCATTTTTAGATAGTTTGTCCAAGGTACAGTTGTACTGTATCAAGTTTTGCTACGTGTCAGCTTGCCTTACTTACTTATGCTGTACAAAATTCATTACCTCCCTTTTTTTTTTCTTTCTACTGTCACCTTTGAGAGTTTACTACAAACAAAAGGTAGTCACCAAATTATAAATCCAAGAAAATTTACTTATTTAAAATGTTTCATAATTTTCGATTAGCAAGCCTAGCAATGGAAACAAATAATTGTGGACTTTAGCTACTAAATAAGAAATACTTATTTAAAAAGATTCAAAATAAATAAGTTAATTTTATAGGATAAAAAGTTGGTTAATACAGCATTAGTTAGCCATAAATTTATGATAATTTATCCTTAAGTATTTGTTTTAGCCTGGACATTGCATATATAGCAAGAGAAATTTACCTTAGTTTTATTAAAAAAAAAAAAAGAAGTTTTAAACTTAAGGGAACCCCTAAGAACATCATTCTACAGAGTACACCAGAGCCCTGCCATAATGCAGTCCACAAGGCCTATATCCCAAGACAGTATTATAGTGGGGGCCCCCAGTGAATTCGTTCAAACGTTGCCTGACATGCTATTCAAATATTTGGACACTATGAACTGATTTTTTTTTTTTTAAACTTTTATACTGTTTTAACAAAAAATAAATAAGATGAATTGTCGTCAAGACAATAGAACGGATGAAACCTAATCACGTTGGTCAATGTCTGTTTAGCCAATTCAGTAAAAACTGAAGCTATTCCGATATTCTGAGAAGCTTAAAAAAAAAATTATTCTTAAAAATTATTCGCCAAAATTGGTGCCAAGTGTACATTTTAAAGTATTTGCAGTGTTCTGGTGCAAGTTATCCTTCTTGTCAAGACATCACAACACAGACACTAAGTTGCCAGAAGTATTTTTTTGAATTTCTAGTTAATATATTTATGACCTCTGGCAAAATTCGAGATGCTACTAGTGTCATGAAGGGGGAGATCTTCAGCATCTTTATATTGAATACTCCAGCCATATCACCAGGAAAACGTCTTTAGGCTAAACACAATGAGCAAAACAATAAAGAAATAATGTGATATAAAGCGTATAAATTTATTAAGGTCAAATGAAACTACCTACACACCCTAAAGTCACGCGACCTTTTGTAGGGTGTACGGTCACCTATGGCCCACACTACAGCACTGTAGTCAGGGCTTGATGCATTTTTAAAATGTTTTCAAGACGATACTGCCTAGATGGCTCATCCCAGACACGTGCTAGAGTTTAACCGAAGGAATGAGAAGGCTGTAGAAGAGACTAAGTAATCTCCTCTTGGCTGTTGTTCATGGAAGTGAGTGAGTGAGAGACTGAGACAATAGGGTCTAATGGCCTTGTCCAGACAGCGCTGATCTGATCCCAGACTAGAATATTACCACATTAGAGTCGTCTGGTTTGTCTGCTGCGGAACGTGCAAAGCGGAGGGTGGATTTCATTTCCATCAGATGAGAACCTGGCCTCAGCCTGCCCAACAAAATACAGCACAGGAGTCCTGGCCTGCCAAACTCTCTCTGTGTTCGGTGATTTCATTAAGCGAACATTTGTAACAGGTTTTATATCCAATGTGACAGTTATGCAACACATGAAACATGTCACTCAACTCAAAAAGGGAAGTGAAGGATTGTGCAATGCCTACAATGGCCAAAATGTTTATATATTTTGTTCAGCAATATAGAATATTTGTTTTAAAAAAGACAATTCAACCAACAACAACAACAAAGAGAAAAAATACGATTTCCATCTAAGCTTGCATCTTACATGAAAAGAGAAAAAAATTTCCATAGGCCAAACACCATAACCTTCTGAAACCAAAGGTAAATCACACCAATGGAATTGCATTCACTACTCACACCTACACTTTGCCGCCTTTAGCCTCTAATCCTTGATTAACATGGAACAATAACATTTATATTAGTGAGGTTGTCGTCAGTCATTAAAGGTCTGGAGAATTTTTTAAAGGCCAACTGCAAGCCGCTTACTGTAAATTCTGTGTTGTTTTTTTTTTTTGTTCTTCCTTGCTGTTGTTATTAGTTAAAATATCTACGGTATCTTATTAGTGTTGCTACCTCTGTACCGAATGATTGTTTCTGGATTTCATAACCAATTGTGACATTTTTGAGAAATTTTTCCTCATCTCCTGAAGATTATGGACCACAGCAGCATAATCTACTGGCATTTCTGCCCAGTGGCAAATCTTGTGCATTAACATATTTGTGGCAGAAGCCCTGCAAAGAAGGGATGAAACATTTATTTACAAAACTACGGTGATTAATGGCTCCTGAATTGGTTGGGACCAAGCATGTCCACTCCACCCACTGCAACTAAAATTACTTCTTTACTCAATAATGAACTCTGAAAAGATGTTCTCAGCAAGAAAACCCATATAGCATATGGTGGGCCAGAGAAAATTCTCATCCTCCCTTCCAATTATTAATAAAATACTAAAATAAAATAAAATAAAATAACCAAATCACACGTACCTGAATATATTCAGTTTATCTAGTGCTGGGGCTCGTTCACACTGACTGTACGTCTCCTGCATGGCTGGAGGCATCGTAGCCCTTGACACCACCTGCTGGTCCGTTGATAGGTTACTGCGATATGGTTTTCGCAGATGAATATCTTGTAAAGAAACTAGAATGAAAGAAAAGTCAATTATTAATACTGCATTTTTTTTTTTTTTAATTTATTTAGTTGAATTGATAATTTGTAAGTTAAGGACTATGCTAATAATTAAGATAGACATCAGGACAAATATGGTTGGATTTATCATACTATAATGGACCTTCAAGTCACCAGCATAGCAATGGCATGCCCCCTCCCCAACAGGTTTTGATCAAATCGCCTGGGTAATTAAAGTTGTTGTTTTCACCACCTAAAAAACTAGGTGGCTCCAAATGAAACTTGGTAGATACATGACGGTAGATAACAGTAAAGACTTGCCCCTCTTGTGACAGAGATATGAACGACAACACCTATATTTGAAGTCTGAACAAAACGTGGCTAGCATCTCGATATCAATGGGATGATCATTTAAGAGATGCACCTTCTCAACAGCAATCGAGTCCTTCAATTGTAATGTTATTATGTATAAAACTTGGGAAATAGCAATTTTTTGTCTGTAAAAGCGATATGACCAAACTACAGAATGCAGATACTGACTATAATGTTTCGATAGCAATATTTCCCTCAAGTATAATTTCACTGATGCGCGCACACTTCTCACACAAGACGTCTTGTACCATAACCGTAAGATATCCCATAAAAAGTCCGCATTTATAAATGTAATCCAATTTTGGAAACAAGTTTAAAAAAAAAAAAAATATTGATACCCCCCTAACCGATAATTATTTCAACTTTTAGCTCAGATTTTAACTCTGCTAACTGTACCAACAGGATGTTTTAAAAGGTCACAGCAACACCAATCTCCCTTTACACTGGCCTAGAGTGATCCCCAACAGTTGTTTGTTGACTGAGGCAGCACCAAGGTATTTCTAATATGCTGTCAGTTAGAGAGGAGGGGGGGAAAGGGAGACAAGTTCACACCAGGTCACATTCCCTGACCCACATTCTATCCATGCTGACAGGTGCCCCCCTCCACAGATTTTTTTTTTATTATTATTTTAAACAAGCATAAGAAATTCATAAACAAACAATTTACTAAACACCCAAACCATGAGGACCCTCACAAAGACAGTCTTAGTTATTTTCTATGGAGGCTCAGAACACCTTAAAACCATCACGTCTCAGAAACCAATTGGTGTTTAAGTTAAACAGTACCACAATAAATGAAAAACTACAGATTGGTAAATATTCAGGTTTATTTTATTTTATTTTTTCCCCCAGAAAAAAGGTGAGACATTAACTGACTAGTTTGATTGAAAGATTCATTAGAAACAATTTTCTCTAAGTGTAAAAAGCCCATTTAGGTGCTCCAAAACAACTGGTGCTCAGCTCATATTTCATTAACAAGACAAAACAGGAAATCGGGCTAAAATAACGTTAAATTGTTTATTCTATGTTATAACACTGGAATGCCAACACCTTCACATAAAAAAAGAAGCGCAAGACATTTAAACAGTATCCACCACCTGTGTTCCACTATTTACAAAATGACAATTTTTTTCCTTTTCTTTTTGCATGCACATTTCAAAAGTCTCTTCTTAGAGTTCAGTAGTTGTGGTTTCTCAGCATACACACGTTTCCTTCAAGAGCTGCCACGAGAAAGAGTCTGGGTGTTAAACCACAAGATCTCGGTTGCCATTCAATAAAACCGCCGCCTGACCACTACTCTGATAATGGGTGACTGACCGCCCTGTTTTTTCTTTTATGAACCAGAAATTGTCATTGTCTTGAATTTCAGGATTTACAGTATCTAGCAATATCTGCAGGTACAACTCACTTGCAACTTTCAAATCAGACCAACAGTGCATCCATTCTGAATTTTCACCTGAATCATAGCACCATGGAAGTTCAGTGATGCCTCTTGCACAGCGGTTATCATGACCCTATCTGATGCATTCATGTCTGTCTGTCTGCCAATTTAGCTTCAACAGTTGCATCATTCTACAAACTGTTGCCCTCCATTGTGGGAATCAGTGATCGGCAGCAATTGTGACAAGTCAAATCTAGCGGTTCACTTGATAATCATTACCATCAACAAGGTGACCATTCAACGGTGCCAGATAAAATTACTTTAGCTTCAGGTCATGCAAAATGCAAATGATAGATGACCAAATCAATGACAGATCTGTCGATATGCATCTGACTTGCCAAGACAATACATGAAAGCATCTAGCATAACTTCCAGTTTCCTCAATACAATTAGATCTTTTCTTACCACAACAAGGCAAATCAGCAATACTTCCAGTCTCCTCAGAATGCAAGTTCCCCCAACAGGATCATTTCCCCTTATAGATGGCTCACTATGAAATTCTCTACGTCGGTCTTTTTTGCTACATTCTTCAACTTGAAGAATTTCAAATTCATTTCCCTACAATTTCTACAATAACATAGCATAATGGTTGCTTGTACAGCACCTATTTGCACATTATCTGTAGGTTGTACATGTTAATGTTATGAAAGAATTATTAAAGTCTGTTTACTTAATTAAGGAACACCTTGAATACATACACTTATCTATTTCATTTTAGCGACACCTTAACATTAAGAAAAACTGTTTATTTATTCCTCCTTTTTTAATTGGCAACTCACCAGCTAACAAATTACGTAAAAGGGTTAAACTGAAACAATACTCTTGACAGTCTTTGCCATTATTGCTAAAAATGGAGACCAGATAAATTTTTCTTTTCCAGTCATAAGGTAATGCAACACAAGCCTGGTGCTAGAATAGAAAAGATGGAAAGGTGATATACAAAAATGATTTGGGAAATAAAGAATCTAAGTTATAAAAAGAGACTGGTGCAAGTTAAGCTTCCTAGGATGGCATAAGGAACACTGCATGAAGATTTAAAGGAGAAATTTAATTTTAAACAAAAGAATACTTAGAATAAATCTGTTTCTAGCATTTCAGGATCATAGATTAGCAGCAAGATCTAAAACTCTATAAACATTGTAGTAGGCTGGACAAGAGTGGTGAATGCACTGAACAGTCTGCTCGCAAAGTGGTATGTGACAGTGCTAATTCCGAACAGGTTTCACATAAATCAAATGACGCCTTGCAGCTACAACAGTACGTCTCTACCTGATCGACTTAGCTGATGTTCATCAACCATTTCAAACAAGATGTTTTGAAGTACAGACCCATAGATTCATAGAGAGCAGGAGGCAAAACAGCATGAACTTACTATAAACACAGGAGAAACTATCATCTGCACCAGGGTTTCCCAAACTGGTAACTTATGGGCATAAGGGGATACACAATAAAGCCTATGTAATGGCACATGATATACTTTCCAATTTTCAAAATTCAGTTTTTTTTAAGTTAAAAGTTATCGGTGAAATTATTTTACAACCATGTTAACTCCATACTAAAAAAAAAAATTCCTACAAAATGTTTCCTTACCTAGAGACATTTTCCTGCAGCTGGAAACTCTGGATGTGAGCGAGTACAATGTAAAGTCAGTGGGCGGTAGCACTATACTAGTGCAGTCAGGATGTATTACACAAGTACGCATAACATGTTTTAAAACCAGTATCTCTCTATCTCACTGTGTTGTTCGTATTGTTACAGGACAATTGATATAAGTTATAATGTGTCAAGTACATTTTTCTATTTTTTTTTTTTAAAATTACAGCTCCGTTTAATGATGGAGAAACTGGTAAACTCAAACAAAAGCATTTACTAAACCCGAAATAATGGCTTCATCGTCCCGTGAGATCCACAAAGAAAACGTACAGCGGATACAAATAGAATTAAAAGGCATAAATGCGATGAAAGCTACACTGAATTTGGATTTACCTTTACAGGAGATTCTGAATATCCTCAGCCACTGTGTATTGTTTTGAAGTGTTATCGAACAATGGTCTCAGACCATCTTTGTTGTAGTCATTTTGAGACTAATCATGGCCAATCTAAAGAGAATCTGTACAATTTTAAACGCAAGGCTGAACAATTGAAAACCAGTCAGAGCCCTATGCAGTCTATTGCTTGTGACCAAAACAAGAATGCCTGACGCCTGCTATCTTGTGAGCTACAGGGTGTCCGAAACACTATTACCTCCCACAATAGTCGAACAATTCATTTTACCAGCGGCAAAAGATATGGTAAATTGTGAACTTGAAGAAAAAGCTGAAAAAGTAGACATTATACCTCTTTCAAATAATACTGTCATGCTGCACAGATGATATGGCAGATGATGCTTTCTGTAAACTTGTGGGTCATGTTGGAGTAACTACTATTCTTTGCAATTTGACAAGACAACAGACAGCTGGTTGTAGCTTAGGTTTCGGTATACATTCGCTATATACATAATTGTAGCATTCGGGAAGATATTCTGTTTTGTCATTCATTGCCAACCTGCACTACAGGACGAGAAATGTTTTCCTTGATAAATAATTTTATGAGCAAATGCGATATTAAATGGACTCATTGTGTAGGATGACACATCGGCTGAAAGTTCTACGTTGTCTCTAGTCCGATGGCTATCCCGGGGGAACGTACTGATGGGACTTTTTGAATTATGCTATGAAGGACAAACGTTCTTTATGGATCGCCCTTGTCTGATATGTTGTGTCATTTAAACAACCTAAGTTTCAGTCTTCAAGGTCTTAATACTACAGTTTTTAACACAAGATAAAATTGGATCTATGATTGGGAAATCTATGTTCTGGGTTACTTGTTTGGAGAGAGGTGTACTGGATCGCCTTGCAATGCTACAGGAATCTCTCTATAAATGAAATAACATTGGATAAATTGATTAAAGCTAATATTGAGACATTTAATAGGACTTATAAAACAAACTCTTGAATTGTCCCTTTCTGGAAATATTCTTAACAACTGGCCGCGCAATCCATTCGAAGTTTGCCAATCCCACATCTAACAATACGCGAGAAGGGAAAACTTCCTGGATGTTACTTCTGACGGTGAAATGAAAGTTCGAAACCTCCTTTAGCTGCTTTCTGGGGGTCAATTATTGAGTGAGCATGGAGAACTGTAAAAAAGGGTCTCTAAAAATAATGATGCCTTTCCCACACAACATATCTGTGCAAAATTGGATTTTGGTTCTTAACTTCAATCAAAACCAAACACCGTCTAAGATAACATATTGAGCCTGATTTGAGACTGCAGCCATCTTCAATTGTCCCTGAAATTGATACTTCCCGCCATAAGAAACAGCAGATCCATAAAGTTCATTTTACATGTAAACTTGTTCATTTTTTAAAATCAATCAATCTGTTTTGTGTTACAATTTTATAGTACTAATCTTTTGAGTGAGTACATCATTTGACTGACTGGATTCACAGTGATACGTGACTAAAAACATTAGGTAAAAACCCCCATCTGGTCAAAACATCAGAGTTGCTTGAAGTAATGATCTTAAATTAACTCTCACAGTTTGAAAATGTTTCCTTGCAGGATCCTACTACATTCAAAAGATTCTGATTGTAGACACGTAGAATATTGTTCAACATTCAGTAATTATGCATATCTGTTTAACATAACTCCCCAAATTCTCATCAATTTCTCTGAAGCAACGTTGCTGAAATGTGGCCAAAATAGGTTTTTGATAAAAACTATAAGCATCGCTCCAGTGGGTGGGTGGCAGATGGCCAACTGCATGATGTACCAATATGCCATGTCTCTGAGATGATATCAATTCATGACTGCCTTGCTTTGGCAAACCTCCCATTGCATGGTTTCCTTCCACTTCTAATTAGAAGCACTCTGGTGAATATTTCTGCTAAGTCAGAGCCCATCAGGTACTTTTATTTCAGCCGTTATTTCCAATGCCACGATTTCATGCCTCCCCACCTGCTAGCATTTTGGGTCCCCACCTAATGTAGTAAGGTAAAACAGGAAAAACAAGAAACCTTTCACAGAGTTTAGAGAAGTAAAGTCAAGAGAAGTGGGTAGTCTACCCGAATATTCAGCAGGGATTCTAATGCTCTTGTGCGCTACATCAGAATAAACATTTTCCTGTGAGAAAACAAACTTCACTGACCTTCCTCTACTGTGGCGTCTAGCTGTTTAACCTTCTTATGAACATCCTCCATGCGCAACTGCAGCAGGTTAAGTCGATTATAAACCGAGGAAGCTTCTCCAAGAAGCTCTGTGAAGAGATCTTCAGCATGCTTGCTCAAGCTGCTCAGCTGACGTATTGTGTTTGCAAGCGTGTTGTTTGCCACACACTCCAACTCGTTCCGTACCGCAGGATGAACCACCACATTGCTGACGTGCGTTGGTTCCACAATACGTTTTATCAATGGCATCTTTCACCGTTCCTGAAAAACGTAACAAAAACAAACATTACCAGCCTCTTGATACATAGTGGGTAATACCATGGAATTTAAAGCAACAGATCAGTTTAAAAAATGTGAATGCAGCACTGGGCTGAGTACAACATAGAAAAAACAATGAGCAATTAGCAGAATTTGGCCTCGACAGCTGCTTTTTTAGAAAGTCAAAACCTCTCTCTCTAGGGAGTTATTGACCTGTCACAGAAGAAACCTTTAAATGCTAAACCCATATTTTTACATAAACCAAAAGTTAGCCTTTTGAATTGTCTTTCACTTAGGAAGTCCCCCTCAGAACAAGATTTACTGTATTCATTCGAAGCACACCTGTTTTTTCAGAGAAGTAACTGCAAAAGTTGTCACCTTTTCAAACACAAAATTAAAAAAAAAAAAAAAACACTGATTACTCTAAGGGTAATTCTTCATGACAGAAGCAAGCAATACTCATACCAGCGAGAAAAATTAGCAATCCATTTTAGACAACTAAATGATTGTTTAATAAATTTTAAAAAAAAAAACGTTTACAGTTTCAGATAACAGCCCTGATTACTGAAAGACTGTAATTTAGATGTCCTGTGAGGCAGTTCTATAGGCTCTGACACCTGTCAGTAGACTTTGAAGCAGTATGCAGGCAAACCAAAACCATTCCACCCAAATACATTCAGAAAATCTACCAGAGTACAGACAGTTCCAAGCAGAGAGATCACACAGTGTTGGTTAAGTAATTACGTAGAGCCTAATCTGTGATCTATGCAAAGCTGACTTACTGTGTTTCTGTCATTATGCATATTAAATAGTGATAATATGCCAGGTGTTTAAATAATTTTTTTTCTAAGTCCATCTATCATGTTTTAAAGTGCCCACCACTCTGATCTGTGGAACAAAAAAAAAGGGACCTACACGGTTTGGGTTTGTGATTAAGCTGTGTGTTTTTAAGACTTGTGACCATCTCTACCAGTGTAGCTGGGCCAATTATTCCAGTTAACGGCCTGCTTAACCAGATCTTGCTCAACCCTGCATTACCAGCAGCACTGTGTGTAAATCCAGCTACGACAAGTTCTACTATAATATGCTGCTCTGGTCTGTAATTGTAAAATCAATAAGGCTTTTTGGTTTTCTAAGACTACTTATAGATATCAGAATGCTATTGAGATTTCTAACCAGTGTCTAGGTACAAGTGACAATGTTTAAGTTGCAAAATTTTTAACACACTGATCCCTTAGTGTTTATTCACTTGCTTGCATTTGTTTACATGCAGTTCTAAGAACATTGCTCCTTCGAAAGTTTACTCAAATGATGAATTATTGTGATGCTTATAGGTTACTAGATATACACAGGTATGATGGTTGCCAGGTTTAACCACCTAACATTGAAAAAGCTTTTTCACACACACACACACTTTTTATATTGAAATAAGTCTCAATAATGGAAAATGTAGTCAAGTTATAAACAGGGGAAATTGACACATTATGCAGGTCAGGATATTCCAAAGAAATTAGTGAGAACAAAAAGGATGACATTATTTCTGCCTATAACTTTTGTTCTAGTTCATATATACAAAATTAATAAATTTGTAATTTTTCCTAAGTCTAATTAAGGGGAAAAAATGTTATCAGAGATGGTGGTTATTACTATAAGTTAAAGAACTGAATGAAACTTCCAGGGTTCTCTCCAAAAAATTTTTTTTCAAAGTTGCACATCATACTTGTTTTAAAAAGTTGCAGACATTTTCATAATTTTTTCTCCAAAACCTTGAGTAGCCATATTTGTGCTTTGAATTTTCAAGTCTGAGTCAGGTGAGAGGATTCAGACATCACATCAGTCAACCTGGAATTGAAGGGACCCAGCGTTTTCTTTTTTGCAAAATTCAGCACTGGTAATTGAGGTTTGTTTTTTTAAAAAACATTGCGAATGATTTCACGTGAAAACTGTAAATAGCTGAATAAGTACAAAGCATCTCACACGTGTTGCTATGCAAATCAGTCATTTTGATTAGACAGAACTCAAAACACGATACACCGAGGATACGTTATGGAGTGGTTCAAAATGGCAGGCAGTCATTTCTGTAAACTTCACAACTTTATTTTAAAAAAATTCATTCTCAATGTTAAGCAGCTTTTTTTTTTTTTTTTTGGAATTAAAAAGTAGCTATCAAATGAATAGGCAAAGTGCATTCTCAAAATCCCAGCATGGCAATGTGCTAGGCTACTATGCCTTGGGAAGAACCCTCACCTCATTATATTAGTTTTCTAAATTATAATACATCTCCCAGTCCTGTTATAAAACCAACCCCTTATAGACAGACACCTTGTATTGAAAAAGAAGGGAAAAAAGTCAATGGCCAGTATTTAACCCAACCTGTTCTAAAGGGGCATTACAGGATGGCTTTTTTCTTGGAATCCAAAAGGCAACTTAAAATTGCAAAATTATATTTTAAGTTTTCTTTGAAAACATCCAGTTTATAATTTATTGCTCGTTTTATTTATTAGGGTATTCATCAGTTTTGTGCTTTTTTGGATATGCATTCAAAACAATCACCATAGATAGGTAATGGTCAAAATGTTAACCATGCCATATTAAAATTTTCAGTAATTTAACAGAACGAACACAAGGTCAATATATTTACTACTACTTATGGTGTGGTTTCAGCGCTCAAATTACTAATTAGAAATAATTAGATATTGCTGTACCGATACATCTGACATCAGAAAGTTACAGTTTTAGCTCTTTTGAAGGAAGTGAACATCACAACGTGCAAATTACAAACAGTATGAAAATGCTTCATGACCTTGACAGGAGAGCTATACTGCTGCCCAGACACGCTTGAAGAGTATTTAAAGTTCCCATAAGTTATTACACAAAAAAAAAAAAAAGTGTGTCAGTAATCAAATAAGCAGAAGTCTATTTATTATGAGACTTCGGTGTTCCAGTGATGAAGTCTTTAAAACGTATCAAGACTTTTTCTGTACCAGTAGGCAATGTCACTAATGGCAGATCCTGAACAATTACACCAACCTCCCATTTCTAGACCAACTACAATGCCAGAACTTTCTGCTGCTGCTGCTGCTGCTGGCGAAAATGAAGCAGAACAATAGTTCAAAGACTTAGGCACATATTGATTATCTACGTGAACGACAGCCAGGAAGGACAAAAAAAAAAAAAAAATGTAAAAAAAAATACCTAAAGGCAAAGACACACTCATTATAGAACTCCTCATTTCGATTATTAAATCAATACATTTCTTCAAATGGTGTGTGTCAGAGTTGGTCTATCTAATTAGTTCTCTGCCTATTTTTGTTTTTGGTTTTAGATAATAATCTCAGAAAAAGAAATCAAAGAATAAAAGGAGACAATTAAAATAACATGAATCCTGAAGGAAAAAAAAAAAAAGAGAGAAAAGAAATAAATTGCCAAGTAAGCAATCAGGTCTTTAAAAATTTTTTTTATAGTTATAAAAACAGCAGTAATTGGAGATAATGAGTCAGTTTACAACGGCATTTTTTAAAGAGTGCATTATACTAACCACCTTATTTTTAGCCACTAAAAATGTCGCTTAGTTTCATTTTGATTAAACTTACTATTTAGAAGCATGAACACAAAGTACTTGACTACAGCACTGTTAGGAACAAATCTGTTAAAGACCGTTAGAAAAACATGATTAGGAAAGCCATAACAGTAGAGAACAGTTGGGGGGGGAGCCAAGATACTGATAGATTTAAAATCAAAAGGGAGAAAAACAGATACTACAGTGCTTGCTTCTGCACATCAGAAACGTCTAGACTATCTGAATCATCCTTCACTACAACATCACTACAAAATATGTTCAATTGAGGAGTTACTCAAGTAGATTACATTTATTACCCGTAAGAGTTGATAACGTCAGGGTTACAGAAACTTCCAAGTCTCTCAATAGTTTAGAACTACTATCCCATCTCATGAATGCAGATCCGACAAAGCCAATCAATTTTAAAAAGACTACACAGATATATTTAAGTCTTAGTGCCCCGTATTGTACTGACTTTCTAATCAAAAAATTGATGTATTAAAAAATAAATTTTTACTATCTTTGCACAAAATCTGGTCTGTAAATCAGATGAATTTAAAGTAGTATAAACAGTTCTCCAAAAAATTTGGTAGCCAGCAAAATAGGGTCATAACAGGTCAGGTGTGCATATATATATATATATATATTTTTTTTTTTGCTTTCTAAGCTGCCCAAAGTTTGGTTAATTAGTCAAGTATCCAAAAATTACTTTCTGTTGCTCACACTGGACAGTGTTGCTATACTTTGTTTAAGTGAAGCCTTATGTATTTTCTGAAAATGATTTCAGCTGGAGTGCGTTTGCTAGTCTCCAAAGCCCCGTGGCTACTTCATAATGAAATCCTTTTTGTTACAAGGGGTGAACTCAAAAGGCATGCTGCTACGGGTTTAGAAGTCGCCCACACAATCTATATCAAAAGTTGGACTAGGTCACACAGGGCTTAATGCTGCAAGGGTCCCTTTCTCTCTCTAATAAACTTTTCACGTGCTTCCTTTATTTACTCTGATTCACATCCACCCTTTGTGTTCTTATTTCCCGTGACATGTGCATGTCACGAGCTGTTGCTCTCGTTCCTTAAAACTGGATTTAATCCATAAAACCATGGATTTCTTGTTGTTTGAGGTCATCAATCAAAAGTATGTAGCTTCATTGAATCTTTTAACTGTCCATAATGGTCTGTACAGATCAACTCGTGTCCATGCAGGTTTTAGGACTGTCATATTAGCCTGGCTGTGGTTGTCACTGTTGTGACTTGGTGAGCGCATTTTTTTGGAGCCCCTCTATTAGTTGCATAGTATAAGTGCTCTGATTTATACCTTGGACTGTGATCACCATCCTGTTTACAACTGCCCGTTTGTAACGAGGGGGGGGGGGGTTATGTTTTTCTACATTTGGACGCTTATGAAATCCATTCATGTTTTTGAATAGTGTGTTTGGCAGAGGAAAAATCTCAGTTCTACAACTGACTTTAAGCAATAGTTCTGAAAGAAACGTGTCTTTTTAAATATTGTCTCTACTGTTTTGATGAAGGCAGGCTGACAAAGTCAGGGATGGGGGGGGGGGAACTTTCTTCTCGATCCCATCGAGTGGATGGAAACAAGAGGGATGCTTACCAAAGTCTCTTCACTGAAGAGAAGACTATAATAACATAGCTACTAACAAAACACCAGGGTTTACAGAATTTATACTGTCAACGTTGCCAACAACACTCTCGCAATACGCAATTCAATCACCGAGAAACCAATATATAGCATATTCATGTTAAAAAGGGATACATAATAATGACATCACTTGCTTTATTTCATTCAATAAGTAACACATCTGTCCCTCAAATTAAGGAGAGCCAAGCAAAAATTCTTTTTTTTTTTTGAAAAAAAAAAGGTCTGATTAGTTCAAGGCGCTAAGGCTCACGGCTGCAGAAGTGACATTAAGCAAAGTGCAGCAAAGAGATGTAGATGGCAAACCTCCATCAAAGTGTTTCAAGTAAAAATAACACTGAGCAATGGTAGATGGTGGTTAGCGCTGAAATGTGAATAAAGAATAAGTCTGTATGAACAACAAAGCAGCCCTAGACCACGAGCATTTGCAAAATAATCAACCATAAAGTAATGTATACAGCTTGCTGCCACATGCCTATGCAGTTCATTCTGTACACACTATCAAAATCAGCGATATACATAATTGCTCAGGCATACGGGCAGTGCACTGATTAAAGATCAAATCAATATTTGATAGTGCCATTAATAAAATAGTTATCAATCTATACTGAAGTCCCTTGAAATCTGCATTAATTTAAACCTTGGTTTTGTAGTGAAGATATTGTCGGAAGTCCAACCTTTCCTAATTGTTTTTTTTTGAAAATTTTAAAATCTAACTCAAATACAACACCTATAAAAATCTGGTAATTTTTTTAGTTATTTTTATATAAAATTGGAAATAACTTATTAATAAAATACCAATTCTAATTACATTTAGCAACTTAAAAAGATTTGTTCAATCTCAGTGTGACACTATAAAAAAAAAAAAAAAAAGGTAAGAGTTTTAACTTGGTTTACAAACCAATCTTAACACTTGTTCTGGACAAAAAAATCTGTGCCCTCTGACGTTAAGAAAATTATTCGCAACACCGTGAAAAAGTTACAATACCAAGCAGCCAAATTACATCTTAAAATCCAAAAACGGAATGCTTTTCTAGCATGTTGACAATTCTGCAGCAGGCGTTCTGTAACTAACACAATAAATGAAGACTTTTAAAGATCTTACATACCTAACCCAAAGCAGAAACCTAAACATTGCGATTGCCAACAGATAGTGCGCGGCTAAATGGTGATAGTCTAGGTACATTCCAATTAATTCTTCTAGATTGGGCCTACTACCAAGATGCATTCAGTTACAGCCAGGGAGCCAAGCCTTGGAAGTGAAGCAAGTTGACCGAGAGGTTCCTCGCACCACATTGTTGATACCATAAAAATAGACTTTTCAAAGGTAAGTGATGCTTTACGTATTATTAAACCTCATGTGTGTTATCCTCTATTCCAATTTTATGAACACATGATCTTTACAATACTATTTCCTTTTGTCTTTTCTGTCCTCTTAGCATATAAAACTTTTTTTTTTCATTTCCAGATGGAAGCCAAGAAAAGACAGATCACTTTATGAAATAGAAGAAGAAAAAAAACAACTAATTCTGAGGATGTTGATCATAAAGATTATTCCGATCAGGTTCAGAACTAATATATATATATATAACAAATATAAAAAAAGCTGTAAAATGTTCAGTTTGGTATAAATTACCTTGGGATTGTTCGCACCCCACAGCACCACTGGGCGTAACCTGTTGTAACAGTACCAATACAGAGTCAGCTCCCTGCCCCTGAAACGTCATTGAGAAAAAAATTTAAAATCAGAATGACTATATTTAATCCCCCCTCCTTTCCTCGTTATTATTTAGTTTCTTTTTTTTAAAAAAAAAAGGAAGATTAATAATCTACTAAAGTGTTTGTGAATATATCTATGTATTCTCTACCCATTGTTATTAAAGCAATAGCTTTAGTTTACCGACAACAGACATTTCCTTTGCATTCTCTCTAAAACAAAATTTAAACAATCAGGGATCACATATACAGGGTAATTTTCAAAATTGTATAGATGCATAGGTAAGAGGAGGTTCTATGTACCCCTATGGCACTTCTAGAGTTTCCTTACTGGCTTGCTACCTGTAACTTTTAGTATCTTGATCAAGCAGCAGCAACCCAGTCTTTGTTTACCAAGAGAAAAACATGCAGCTAGCAAATGTATTAGAGACTTCAGTTTGTTAAATTCGAAAAGTTTAAAGTTGTATATTAAAATTTAAAAAAAAAAAAATCTACTTAGGACTTAAATTGATTTCATTTCTGCATGGAGAATGCAAAGAGCAATTTCCATAACCAGAGAACAGCAAATTAACATTTGGCTATAAGTGGTTCTAGTCGTTTGAAAAGCTTAAAACTTCTGACATTTGGCTGGTTGTCCCCTACTTTGACCAATATAAAACTGGAACAGCAAGAAACAAAGACTGTCAAATGGCACACACAGCACAGTAGACTTATCACCATCAAAGCCACACAGTAAAAGGCTGAGTGGACAAAGAACAGTTAAATGTGCCGATTTAGCATTTTATGCAAAGATACAAAGCTTCCCTCGCTACAGAGTATTGAAACTTTGACTAGTTTCATTTTAAAACATTTCTACAATTGTGTGTGTCCCCCATGTTCTTTCAATGTTAAATAATAAAGGAATGCTGAAGGAAACCAGTCTATTCTGGCAATTAGTTTGAGGGGCGTTTTAACCTGTTAATTCTCTGGGTTGTAATTAAAACAAGACTCCTTAAAATTACAAGGTAAGCTTCATAACATGGTCAAAAACCTCCAAAGGAACACTAGCTACTTCTTGATTACTTATGAAAATAAGGCATTACTCAAGATCAGCTACCAAAAATTATTACAACTAATGAACTAGTAATTTGTTTTGATTCTCGTCATCTTTGTTTTTTTTTTTTTTTAAGTTAAGACTAAAACGAAAAATCTGATTAAACAAGAACTTTTAAATGTTAGTAAGACTGAATACTTGAGTTAATACCCTGATTATCCATGCATGTGTGCAGAGAGTGAGCAAAGTAGCATCATGGGAGGAGACTAAGTGAAATTGACAATCACGTAAAAAGACAACAAAGCTAATAGAATAGCATCAAATTTATCAGAAAGGTTAATGGAAAGCAGCAAGTAGTTGCATCAAGCTAAGTGATATTAGACAGATTTATGGAATTAGGAAAAACAAACTATTTCTAAGCCAGAGCTTGAAAGCTTCCTTATGAGCTATCGTGATTTAGTAACTTTCTTATTACTTGCAAGGAAAAAACAACATGTCACTGCAAAAGCAATGCTAATAATGTTTGCAATAAAATATTCATGAACTAGACAACTAAAACAGTATTAGTGGATGGATTTTCCAAACCATTAGTCTTTAATGTTTATAATAAACTAAACCAGAGTTATAATTATTTCATATACATGAGTGCACATTAAAGATCCAAGTTTACAGTATGCCTTCTTGCATGTGAATTAGGCAATGCTGGCACACCAGAAAAATTAAAAAGTACCTGGTGAAAATCACTATCTAATAAGAAAATCAAAGCAAACATGTTTGCCACAAATAACTTTACTGCACAATGGGCATGTTGATTAGTTGTCAGTCAAGATGATTGCATACGTGTTATACAATCACATGAAACTTGAAATGTGCATGACAGTTTTCTAGCCTCAACATACTGTATCCACAAAATAATGTTGGGCTTCACCTTGACCCCCATACACCAGATGAAGGGAATGCACATAAAATAATGCTCAGCTATTCTAAGGTGTTCATTTTAATTTTTAAATAGAAAGCACAGAAACCACCCTAAGTGTCATTACCAATATGGTTTTTAATCTGTTTGGTAGAGTAACATCAGGAAAAAGGGTAAAAATAATAATAATAAATAAATCATGAATCACCATCATAACAAGTGGCAATTGTTCTAGCTGAGCGTGTAATCCAGATCAAGTGTTTACACATGCTGAAGTTCTGACTTCATTTATTAATAATTCCGCACTAAAGAAATTTGGTAATGCGTAAAGTGATTCCACATGAGTGTCTGTGAAAACCTTTTCATTCTAATTTCGTGAAATTTAACTCAAGATCATTTGAAATAATACAAATGTGCAAAAAGCTTTAAATAGTTTAAGGTCAGATATGTGCTTATTACTCACTGCAGATTTTCAAAATGCTGGTGACATGATTTTAAACTTAATTTAGATGTTTTGATTGAACTGATATCTTCCTAGTGTTGTTTTTCACAAAACTCGTGTAGAATTATGTTTAAATTACAATTTTTTGAAAAAAAAAAATACTTATTTAAAAAAAAAGGTAACAAGTCAAAAAGGCCATCCTAACCAAACATGCAATTGTTGGTAAGAAAATGCATTTTCTGTCTACTTACTACCGTTTGTATATTCAATATAACCTTTTTTAAAGTTTTGAAGTAAAAAAAAAAATTTCAACATGAAAACCAATACATATATCAAATTTTAATGTACACTACATGTTTCTATTTTCAGACATCAATGTTTGAACAATGAATCCACCTCATCCTAATCTAAGAACAGACTTGTTGCAGCAGCATTGGTGCCAATTCAGGCAAAGCAAAAACTTAAAATCAGTACTACTTCTTACCTCCAGAAAAGGAGCAGTTGATGGCAATGGAGGTACAGCTGACCACCGAGAATGAATTTCTACCAAGTAGAGAAAATGGCTTGTAAACAATACGCCAAGTTTCGTAGCAAATACCAAAAGTGAGTTACATATGAACTGACAGCGAATGTCAAATGCAAAAAACATCTTTCAGCAGAGGTGCATGAGAATGCTGGAACTACCACCCACCAATTTATGGCGAGTAACTGAGACTAGAAGAAGCATGTGCTCCAGCTATAAACCCTCATTACAAATGCTTGAGAAACTAAAATTAAACAACCAGTTACAAATGCAAGTTAGAGGTATGAATGCTGTTGACTGTGCATGAGCCTTCTATACAGCAGTAAAGAGTTAATGAGGCTAATTACCATTTCTGCTTATTGTAATGTTGAGCTTTTTGGTGATCATTTCTAAATTATTCCAGGAGCTGAGGGGATGGTAAATTAAAGATGCGAAAGCAACAGGACCTTCATGTTACCAAGCAGATTAGGATAGATGCACACAAGTAGCTCATAAGACAAGCTATTTGACCTGCTGTGTATCAGCAAGTACCTGAAAGGTTAGCAATTTCTGGCTTCATGAATAATAGTTCAAATTTTAAAAATGGAAATGCAGAACAACAAAGAAAACTTCCAAATAACAATATTGAGCATATAACAAAAATGGCGTCAATACTAAAATATGATATTGATTATATCCAAGGATACAGATCTAATAACTTCACACAAAGAGTTATGTTCTATAATCTTTTATACAAAAGCTGCTAAGAAAACACTACAATCCTTTAAGACTACATTTTATGCTGCTCCACATTATAGATCTGCTCTGCAGATACTCTTGCGCTTGTGTTTGCAAGCTTACAGTTTTCTATCAAATTCACAATTCATAAGATGGTGTAGGCTGAGGTTAAAACTAGCAGCATTGAAATACCATGTTTGGAATGTTCAAACAGTGCTTCAATTCATTAAGCAGACAGAACCATTAAAAGCAACTCATAGATGTTAGCATCCACACAAACTGGATATCCAGATGCAATTGCTAGGTTGTTTAGATTTATTCAAAATGAAGGTCCTAAAAGAAAAGAAAGAACATCTTGGAGCCTAAGAATTTAATGCCACTGATAAGGAAAAACTGTAATCCAATATCTTAAGGCTTTATCTACAAAACAAAAGTCATAAGCAACTCTAACAAACAATTAGCTATCTGAAAGCCCCAATGGTTTTTATCAAAAAGGACAGCGAGTGAGCTAAAACACTTATAAATGAGACGAGATAGAGAATTCAAGGAGCATAGTATCCACACAGTACCTTCCTCAACTTCAAAATCAGTCTTCCTGAAGGATATTATGAGCATATAAATTGATTACTGCCAGAACTTTAAGTGGAAATTTGTTAACAAATTCAATAAATAGATGAATCTTATATAGAATAATGTTCAGTGGTCACCGGTACATGTCATGGTCACAAAAAGTTACTTTAGCTCTAGTCATGGGAATTAAGTAGCACAGAAATAAGATTAGGTAGATTTAGCAGGAATTCAAAGTTTGACCTAATCACTGTTTAGAGAAAGTCAAAGTTAATTTTAAAAAATGCAAACCTTGAGTGAAGACAAGATTAAAACCCTATCTTCACTCGTGTTTTACTACTCAGTACAAAAACAGATGCAAGTACCTGCTATCACAATAAAAAGGAAAAAAAACACCAGATTAATTATTATTTACATATCTTAATATTATCATCACTATAAAATGAGCAAGTGAGATGAGCAGACCTGTTTGTTCAAATAAATGGGTGAACCAAAACGTTAGTACACATGCCCTACTGCCACGAAGCTTTTACTATTCATGTGTGTTTTGCATTAAATAATGTATTTGTTAAGGGATGCACCCCACTGTCTCAAGTGTTAATAAAATTTGTAATAACTGCCAAAAATCCCTTTCAGCTATTGCAGCATCAACATAGTTGGGTATACAGGATGAGTTGCTTAATAAAAGCCTGATGTAAAATGCATACAGACTATCTGTAGCCTGCATAAATCAAATTTTCACTAATTCACATTATGGATGCAAATGCATTTGCAGAAAGGTTAGCAAGGCTTTTTGATCTAGTGTTTAAGTATGGCAGACTTGGATCATTGGTATAGGTGGGCATTTGGTTTGTGAAAGTGAGATATGTCAGTAAATGCAAGATTTATCTAAATTCTGCTGGTTACATAACCATCTTTCAAAGTACCTTTCTACCAGTATTTAATCAAGGACCTCATCCACTGCAAAACGTTGAAGCTACATGTCATGTATCCAGAACCATAACATTAATGCTAGGAATTCAGCATCTTGATAGAAAATTAAAAATGAAATAACCAAGAATAACCCTAAATTATCAAAGGAAGGAATACTTGCATACTTTGTGGACCAGGGTCACCATTAATAGATTTGAAGCTCTATACAACAAAGGTGCACTATCTACCAAACACTTAAAATGGATTTTTGACAGCTATCATGCATACATTACAGAATAAATGTACACTTGTGAAACCAATGATTAGCTAAAGTTTAAAAGAAAAATAAATGGTGGTAAATGTTGAATTATGTTGTCGTGTTGACATCTGAAATGCAAAATGCATCCTGTATCTTGCCACTTGAATTATGTTGCAGACCTTCATCTGTATGTTGTTTTTTTTCTTTCCATTATAAACCACACTGTCTGAGAGTGAGAGAGTGTGTGTGAGAGAGAGAGTGAGAGTGTGAGAGAGAGAGAGTGAGAGTGTGAGAGAGAGAGAGTGAGAGTGTGAGAGAGAGAGAGAGTGAGAGTGTGAGAGAGAGAGAGAGTGTGTGTGAGAGTGAGAGAGAGTGTGTGTGAGAGAGTGAGAGAGAGTGTGTGTGAGAGAGTGAGAGAGAGTGGGTGTGTGAGAGAGTGAGAGAGAGTGTGTGTGAGAGAGTGAGAGAGAGTGTGTGTGAGAGAGTGAGAGAGAGTGTGTGTGTGAGAGTGAGTGTGTGAGAGTGTGTGAGAGTGAGAGAGAGATTATTATAGCCGTTAAATGATTTGCAGTATATATATATATAAGTATCAGTTCTCTCTGCAATCGGCATTGAAGTTTAATCCAAACAGCCCAGGGAATTTCACCAACATTTTGTCAGTACACTATCACAGGGTCTGTACACACACACACACACAGACAGACAGACGGACAGACAGATGTGGTCTCTACTAATCAGTTTGAATCAGCAAACATCCATAGTTGGCGTTGGATTGGATTTTATTTTTAAACAAACCGGAAGTCACACATGGTGAACTGGTCGACAGGGTTGTGCGGTGGTACAAATCTGTACGGGAATTCTCTCGCGTTTTCGAAAATAATAACTGGAAGTTGTAATAAAATAAAAGGCGCAGAGAGAGAGAGAGAGAGAGACGGACGGACGGACGAGTAGAGCTGTGTGGGAGATAACCAGGCTGGAGTGGAATGTGTTTTCCAGAATTACGATTTGAATTTGAAGTCCGTTTGAATAGGGCTCAGCACGGAACGGCTCACACATAGTCATACTTCACACAAACACCCACACACAGCGGAATGACACTCGGGACATCTTAGGCTGTATCGCTGCAGTCCAGTCGAATTCAAACTACCCCCCTGGGTCGAGTGCGTCTCTCTCCCCCCCTCTACCCCAACCAGCCGCCTATTCAGACGGTCCAAACGCGAAATTCAGCGGCGGCAGCCGACCGAAAACCCGACGTACCTTTCAGCGCGGCAAAAGACGAGGCCTTCGACTCCTCCAGCAGCTCCTACATGCTTTCAGACTCCCCCGAAAACGCGATATGCCGACGAGGAAGTCGGGGGCAAAATGGCGGCATGGTATCCAGTCGTGATCACGAACAGGATGTGGTGCCGGTCCTTCCTCGCGAGGGCGCATCTCGGTCGGGCCTGAACCGCCCGGCCAGTCCGATTATAGCCCCATACGCCCCGCGTATATATATATGTTTTTTTTTTTAATTAAATGAGCGAAAAAAAAAAAACCACATACACCCCGCCGCCCCCCCCGGATTTCTCTCGGACGGAACTCGAGACCGGGTTGTAATTTGGACCAATCGGCGCGGCTGGAGCGCGGTGCTGCGACGCTGCTGCTGCTGCTCCCAACATGGCGATGTCGCTGCTGCAGCAGTATTCGGACAGCGGCGGCTCCGACGACGACGAAGCGTCGGCGCACCTGAGGGCGGCTGGCGAGGGGAAAGCCGCATCTTCGAGGATTGTCCTCGATGCCGCGCCTGACGTTGTTTCCAAGGTGAGCGTCAGGTAGAAAAGAGATCCCCCGGTCCATCTCTGCTCTCAACGAACGCAGGTGCTGGCTGGCGCCGTCTCCTGGTCCGGAGTTGCCACCGTGTCATCGACAACTACGCCGGTTAATAATAATAATAATTGAGGGTTATTGTTTACAAAGGGGCTGAAAAAGTATTGCCTATACGTCTCTCCTTCCGATGCAGTTTTAAATCTAGATGTAACTCTCGTCCTTCCCCCCCCCCTAACCCCACTTCTGGCTTTAATAATAATAAGAGGGGTTAGTAGTTACAGAAATACGTGTCTCCGTTTTAAATGTGAATATAACTATTCTGTTCCCTCCCCTCCCCTCCCTCCATCCCCACATTTCTGGCTTTTTTATTAAATAGCCGACCCTATTTTTTATCCCCACGTGAAATAACCTGAAGCTGTGGGGCTCTTCTCTGTCTTCGTGTGTACGAAGTATTGCACTTAGCTCGTAACCTGTTTGCCTGTCTGAAGGATTATCTCTCACACACAGAGACAGACAGACACACACAAACACACACAGACAGACAGACAGACACACACACAACAGACAGACACACAGACAGACAGACAGACACACACACAGAGACAGACACACACACACAGACAGACAGACACACACACAGACACACACACACAGACAGACACACACACACACACAGACAGACACACACACAGACAGACAGACAGACACACACCACAGACAGACAGACAGACACACACACAGACAGAGACAGACACAGAAAAAACTAGTTAGATTTCTGATTATTTTTTTGTTGTTGCTAAATTATCGCAGCCTTATTCCAGTTATTCCAGTTCAAAGATGATCCAAACATTTCGTTACATTCAACGTTGCCTCAATCTTTTTTTTAAAATACCTACCCATGGTTTCTTCTCTTCTCTTTTCTCTCTCTCTCTCTCTCCTCCTCCTCCAGCTGGCTGCACGAGTTTTCTGCAGGCACTCTGGTTTCTCTCTCATCTGAAAATGAAGAGTTCTAGCGTGGACTCATGACCTCCCACAGTGGGAAGTGGTTATGCGATCTGCTTACCACACAGTGCCTCTTCTCAAATGCTGCCCTGGCAACTTTTATATTTAATCACACTTTACCCTTTTTATGTTCTTGTTTTTTTTTTTTAAAAAAAAAACCAATTTTGTAGTTTTCTACAGAACTGGTCAGAGATTTTTGTCCATTATAAAATTTAAAAAAAGATGCTCTGCAGTTGCAGGTAAAAAAAATTTTTGTTTTATTGGTAATCTTGTTATGTTACAGGAATTAATGCTGCGAAAAAAGTTATTTACTGTAGATTAAATTTGCATAGATGTGCAGCAGAGTCCACACCCTGTTCTCTGCTTGATCTAGCAGTGGCTGTGTTATTTGCCAATGTTGGCCTTTTGGTTCAAGGAAGGAAGGAAGTTTTCATAAATATGTGCTATGTATTTGAAAGATTATAATACTGTTAAATGCAGCAAATGCCATTTTATTTAATGATTTATAACATCGAAACATAAATTAGTTATTTGTGTAAGTATTGCATAAAAAGTTTGTATAATTTGAAGGAATATTCTATTAAAACATCAGGCATGAATATTTAGAAAATCTCTTAAAGTTATTGTTGAAAGTAAAGAATATGCTCTTATTTTCTTTGGAAAAACTTATTAGTTTGCATCTAATAATGATATGGTAGCTGATTACCTTCAATGATCTAATATAATTGCTAACTGAAGTTGACAAAATGACAGCAGCACTCGTCTCATGTACAGTAAAACACCTTAGATACTGATGTTGCAACTCACCTTATGGGATATGGAAATGATGGAATACAGATACATGTGGGTTTTCACATGGAAGCATCCAGTGTGCTGTATAGTCAACATTATAGACTTGCTTTGTTCCAAGTTCACAGAAAAAGGATTTTCATAGCTCTCTCTCTTTCTAAACTAAGAGAGATTAGGGATTTTACATAACAATTTTCTGTTTTGATTAATCTTTTGATTTTTTCCCCACAGTGCGATGGCAATGAGCTAAACCCTGTCAACAGTACCACCAAGGAAGTTACATACAATCCCAAGTATGAAGATTTGTTTGCTCCCCAGGTATGTATATCAACTCTTTCTCAATTCCAGCTGCAGCAGCAGTGAACAAGGTTTCTTCACTTTTATATTTCAATTTTTGCTTTTCTTTTTTGGCAAGGAATACATTTGTATGCAGAGGCAATAAAGAAATCTTTGACACTTAGGTAAAGCTGCAGAGACAACTAAACATTTCTGTTCAGTCATTGTTCTAAGTATATCCTTGTGTGTTGGTATACACAATTGCCTTGTTTTAAAATATATGTATACATTATTCTGCAAATTGATGTGGACATGAAAAAAAAAACTAGTTTTTTATGAAAAACAAAACCTTAAATATTGTATTTTTTATTACTAAGCAATTATTTATGTACAGTGCATCATTACATCATCTTTTGATATTGGGCTTGTCATTCATTTTCTGCTTAAGTTATAATATTCCTGTCAGTCATCAGTGTGTGATGTATATCTGCTATTTTTGTGTTTAAGAGTTGACTGTGGACATTATGCCAAGGAAAAGAACTAAAATAGTTGCCTTGAATGAACCCACATCACTCTGAGAAATTGTTGATGAAGTAAATGTTTGTGGGACCAGTCAATAAGATTATTAAGAAGAAACAAACCACAGCCCAATATTCCCTCAAGGAAAGGCAAATGCAAAAGGAAAGGAAAAAATCATTTGGATGATGCAAAATTGATATGAATGATTGAGCAGGATCCCAGAAAAAGTAGTGGCATACTTAGCCAGATATTAGCAGCAGCAGGTGTTCAGGCATCATTATTAACTGTAAGATGCTGAAGGCTTAAAGTTCGGTGCCAAGCCAAGAAACCTATGAAAAAACAGGTGCTAACAATAATAATGAAGACAAAACACTATGCACCCAGAAATATGCTGGTTGGTCAAAAAAAAGACTGGTGCAATGTGTTTTCAGATAAGTCATCTTGCTCAATCATCAATGTTGATTTGTACTCCATGCACCTGTTGAGCCCGCAGCCACAGACTGATGCATCCAGAAAAGAGTGTTCTAGGTTTATTTTTCCAGACAAGAAACTGGCTCATTAGTGCCTGTGCAAGGTGTAATGAATAGTAAGAAATATATTGTGGTTCTAAAACATTGGCAAACCAGAGCTGCTGAAGATATCCTCAAACACAGCTTTCCAACAAGATCTATCTCCATGCCATACATCAAAATGTGTTAACAAGTAGTGCAGGGTGAACAATATCAACTGTTTAGATCAGTCGGGAAACTCAACAGGTGTAAACCCAATCATAAATCTGTGGGCTCTGTATGCAAAAACTGAATTGTACAACTAAAGGAAATGATTGGGTCTGTCATCCAAGAAGAAATAAAGAAACTCTGTGAAAAGCTAAAGGTGATCATATCAAATATTAAGATTTCCAGTCTTCAAAATATATGCTGTTTACTAAGAACCCTTTTTTTTCCATCTTTAAATTAATTTGCACAATGCTGTATGCATGTGTATGTAACGTAAATAATATGGACTATGGAGAATTATTTAGAGTTCAGAGTTTGATAAGAATGCAAAACTGAAAAAAAATAAGATTTTAATTACTTTTTAATCTTATGTAGGGAAAAGTTATTAAATCAAAAGAAAGTATCGGGAGGCATCGGATTTCTTTAAATTACAATTTATTTAGAATATCAGCCTTATTTAGAATCTGGAAAAAGCAAAGTAAATGATATGAATATGAATGCTTGTCATAGTAGCTAATATTATTATTTTTAAAGTTGAGTGGTTATGTTTTCTTTGGAGTAGCAGTGGAATTAACTTGGCGAGGTGAGAGAGAGAAAGAGAGTTGCCTGTGTACACGTTAATGCTAGGAATTCATTCGAGATGAGGGTGAAGAAAGGGTTGTATAACAAAGAACAGGAAAACATTCATCGTTTCCCTATCAGAACAGGTTGTGTAATTTAATCTGTATGCAAATGTGAACAGTGACATCAGGAGCCTATATGTTTGAAATCGGAGTTGCTCTTAAAGAGTGTATTAGCCCAGGATGCTTCTTGGACGATGTGTTGCTATATAATAGAAATGTATCCAGGATTTTACAAAATGGTATATATGTATATCAAAGTCATCGGTTTTGAATGTGTAACAATTAGTATCTTGTCAGTTAATAAGTGTCTTGATAGACCAGCAATGGATGGACCTGAGGCACTTTCCATTTACTTGCTGGAAAGTTCAACAAAACGATCACAATTACACACCCACTGGTGATGGGAGGGGACAGTGCTGTTTACCCAGCTCAACCTTTTTAAATTTGTGCCTATACAACAGAAATTTTCTGAATTTTCTGTACTATTTTAATGCTCAATTTAAAATTCTGTGCAGAATAAATAAAATGAAAGTAAGTATTCTCTCAAAATACTGTATTGAAAATAAAAAGGTGCTACTGTATGAAGAATTTTAAATTTAAAAAATGAAGAAAAAAAACTATAACAAAAGATACTGAGAAAAGCCAACTTTCCTACATGGTTAACACACCTAAACTGGGTGTTTTGGCAGGGTGTGTTTCTAAAATTTAAAGAAGCAAAACAATGTCCACTTGTAGGAGTTTGTCACTTTTTTTTTGTTTGTTTTAGAATCTCATTTTGTTTCAACTTTATTAAGGACGTGCTAATTAATCATCAGATAATCAGTAATCTACTTAATTGGCCATTTGCTGATTAACCAATCAGCTGATTTTGTAACAGTGAATGGAACACCTTTTTCTTTTCTTTTAAGTCAGAAAGAATTGGAATATCGCTTCTCTCCGTGTTTTTAGCATTATACCAAGTTTTATCAACAAATTCATTTATCCATATTAACAAATACCAGGGGCGTTGATCTGGCTTAAAGTTGGAGGGAGAGGAGCAAAGATGGTGATTCCCATAAGTATTCGTTCTGTCACTATCTCCCCCCCCCACATGTACAGTCAATATATCATACATTTTAGTGCTATGGTTGAAGTTGCCATTTAATTCCTTTGGAAGATGTACCCGTGGCAGCTTTTTTAGCACTTGAAGCAGAGAGTATTTCCTTTCCACCATAACGAAGGATCTTCATGCCTGGATAGTAGGAGCAAGTTAAGATTATTCCCCAATCTGTCTATTCAGCAGCTGAAGTTTGTGGTATCTCTGGATTATCAACACTTGTCTGTGATTACATTCTCCTGGGCTTGGCTTAATCACTTTGTCTACCATTTTTCAATTTCTGTCAACCAGTGAATGATATTTTCTATTCATAGTCCTGTCTTTACTTTGGAACTTCAGTTTGAAGCAGGGTCTAAGTGTGTGGAAATACAAGGTTTCTTATTTGTCAGATACTCATCTGAACTTCTTTGATAGTAATATTAGTGGTAGCTTTGTCTAGGAAGAGTTTTATAACTGAATTGATGGAATGTGATCATCTGCATATGCCGCAAGGGGACATCTTCGTTCAGTGTGTAATGTGAACTGTTCCACTAGGTTGATATATTTTGTAAGAGTGGGACCTTTAGTTGTTCCAAATGTCTTAGCTTTAAAGGCAGCATGAGAATGTTAGAAATGGCCAAGAATCTCTCAATTAATACAAAAGATATCTTTTACTGGTCATTAGTGAAATTTGGCATTGTTAATGCATATGTATGAGGGTAATTCGGTTTTGAGAAGTCTAGCAACCATGTTATCAGCATTGTTCCTAAGGAACAAATAGACTTTTTAGTGGTATTTCTTTCTTTCTTTTTGAGACGAACCAAGTTTAGGGTGGCTCCATGCCTTTCAAAATCAGGTGTCAGCCTATGATGGGTCATACTTAGAAACATTGACCCGGTAGTACTACCTTTATCCAAATGTCTAATGCTATACTTGTCATTTCCTCTTGTAGCTTCTTTTGGAAACATCATATATATCTGGTATCACTGTTAGACTGAAAAGGTTATGGCGATTGTTACAAAACAACAAGAAATAGAATAGCTTTCTAAACCCAGTATCTGCCACAACTGAGTTAGGTTGTTACTCAGCGGCAGTCAGCTCCTATTTTTTTGGTGCATGGCTGTGGCTCAAGGACCTCTTATATTCCACAACTTTTCTTGTCAAGTGATTCCGCCTCAGTCATTTGCTTACTACAGCCAGGTCCGGTTTCTTCAAGTCTCCTTTTTGTAGCAGCAGCATCAGGGGGTCTTTGCTTTATGCTGAAGCATTTCTATTGTGTTTGATGGCATGTTTCCCCTTTTAAATAGTTTATTATATTGATATTGTAAATGTCCTTGCAGGTTTACCACCTCCAGATTTCTTGATTTGCAAAGCTAGCGTTTAGTTTTGATGGAATCGTTCTGAATCGCAAAATAAATCCATACATTTTTTTTTGATGACATCTCTACTTTTAAAATATCTGTCTAGGCATCTTAACAGACTGTGTGCTAGTGGTCGGCCTGCTACAGTTCTAACCCCCTAATTTTGCTGCTAAACAGAATCCGAAAAAATTGATCATCCCTAGTATTCAGTTTTTAAATAACAACCAACCACAGCAAAGTTTCTACGACACCCATGATTAATCAAATAGTGTTTATTAATGATGGCTGCAGTTAAAAACAATGTTTACCTTTCCAGGCAGAAGCTAGTACTGCCCCAACAACCATTTCTTATACTGCATTGCCTTGGTTAGGTATTTTCCATAAGGGAAACGGGATCATCCCAGTGGTGTAGCTTCATCACTCAGCTCGGTAATATTTTAAAGGACAGTTACTTGAATTAGCAATTGGTGATCAGTCAATGCAGATAATATTACTCAGAATTAATAATTAGCCAAAAAAAAAAACAGTGGGTAGGCTTTCTATATCATGAAAATCAGAACTTACTGTTCAGCCAACTTTTGAATGTTTTTCAAAATCCATGCACCTGTATTTTTTCTCTTTCATTGAAAATGATATATTGGCAGAATTGTTGCAATGTATCGCAAGTTCTCACAGTTTGTGAACAGGAATTATTTGGGGTGTTTTCTCTTTAATTTTCATTAGCAAATATGTTTTTATTGTTAAGGTTTTGGGCAGCTGAATAAAATTTGGACATAAGAGGTTTACACATGTTTCACTGGGAAAGAGACCAAGCCCTTTTAGTCCTATTTATTTCCTTGCTTGGGATGATATTCTTTGTTATGAATGTTGTTGTTTGACCAATTATTTCATTGATTAATTGGCCATTTTGATAATTGGCAGAGTCCTAGTCCTAATTTTTAAATACATTAGCCAGCTTTGAATGCCCTAGTAGTTTTTCTCTGTATGAACAGTGGCGTAGTAGGACAACGGGGAGAGGAGAGCCATTGTCCTGTTGGTACGGTGGATTAGAGTAAAGCATTGGTCAGATAGGCAACATCGGCTAACATATTGCAGGTTTAAGATCAAACAACCCTGGTGATGGGGAAGCATACTGAAGTGTAAGGTTTGTTAGTAAATGCTAATAAGGCAATGGGGTAAAGCTAGAGAATTTGCTTTTAACAGTATGATCCTGTTCAGAAAGGTTCGTGACTTTGGTTAATTTTTATTTGTTGTTGTTCATTCTTTCAGGTAGGTCCTGCCAATCCCTACAGGACCCAGCAGTTTTCCGCTCAGCGCAATATGCTCTCTGGTTTTGTAGAGCCAGCGCACTTCAGTGATTTCCACTTCGAGGTTCAGCGAAGAACCTTCTCAAGTTATGGTAAGTGGTCTGATGGCCCAGTTTTTTTTGTTTTTTTAAATATTTGACAGGTCGTGTCCTGTTAATAGTTTTGTAGACCACCTTTTTGATTTTTGAACTGGGATTTATCGATCTTTTGATAAATGATTGAACTTGGCTATTTAGCTCACTGTATCAGAGCCACCACTGTCTCTCAAGAATCTTGACTTCATGTTCCCACCAGATAATATCAAAACCTTGATGGTGGTTATGGACATTTTGTCATCTGGCTGATTAACATCAGTCCAGTCCAGGACCAATGTCACATGAATGGTTACTAGTCCAGACCATAGCCAACGGTTATATGGAGTCTCTCTTACCCAGGAAATTAAACCAGATTTGTTACCTGGAACTTTTCAGTCTCAGAGTGCAAATATGCTTTGGCCATATTCTCAGCTCTTGAAATTAATAGTTGTAAATTCAGAAAAACACTTTTTGAGCAACTTATTATTACTATTTTTCTTAAGGAAGAAAGTTCTTTTAAGGACTTATGCTTAGGTTGAAGGCTTGCAAACACTGATTGTTTGAGTTTTAAAATGACATTTAACATTAAAGGTAAGTGTTGGTCTTTTATATATACCTGAGATTATCAGGTTCACCATTCTGGCCATTGATGAGTGGTAAGTGGGGGTTGTATGGCTGAAGTGTTGTCTTTTTTGTTCATTAGTTGGTCTTTCTGATATAACCGCTCGCTTGCTTCACGGGGAAACTGTCTTCGTTATGTGGGTCCATCAGAGGGATTGAAGCTAAAAATGAATAATTTCAGGTGGTGATTTCATTTAATGGGAGCCAGCAGTTCAAATTATTTAACTGTTAATGCAAATTAGACATTTAGAGATTCTCCAGTAACAAGCTGGCTTGCCACAAGTAGGTCCAATTCACCAAACAAGTTTAACTCTCTCTTGGGTACTTATTGCCTTTTGCTTTACAAGACTGTATGTACATGACAGAGTACACTTGGCATCAGATTATGGATTCCACATCAAATTCTACCAAGCAGTGCAATGTTCTAAACTCCTCAGAAAGTAAGAGTTATCTCCTGTTTAAAGATGAATACAGAAGAGATCTTTGGGCTGTTGGCAAATCGATAAAGAATTCACTTGACAAACATTTAAAGTTTATGGGGAGTAATATAGGTAGTTTTTGTACAATGCCTGGTATTACGCACATCTCTTCATTTGTTAGAACTGCTATTTGCAGTAACGTTTCAGATATGAGTTTGGTTGGAGATGTTTCATGTCCTACAATAAGTTTGTTGGAACTTGAATCATTATACATGAAAATACACCATACTATATTGTGAGTCTACCCTCATGGTTGTTGATGTAGATTTTTTTAAACCTTTCTTACTGATTAATAAGAGTTGCTTTTAACCAGTGATTAAAAAAGGCATATGATTCTTTGCTGCATTCAGTAAAACTGGTACAGGAAACCAGAGATGAAGATGTCTGGTGGCTTAGTACAAAATTATCAGGCTACCAAACATTAAAGCTGATTAGTCAGCTGTGGGAGAAAATATATTGATGAAGAACCGGTTAGTACTAATGTTTAAACATTTCATGGTGGAACTAAGTTTTAAAATATTTTTAACAGTAAAGTCTGAGTTCTTGTAGACTGTTGCATGATGCTAATATAATCTTCAACTGGGAATAAAACAAGTTATTCCCAGTTAAAGACTATTCTGGTGTTAAATGTTCTACATATGTGAAAAGGCCAACATAATTTTGGACTTGCTAATAAAATAATTCATCAGACAAAAAGAATATTTTGATGATAAAAGCAGTACTGTGCATATATACATGTAATTATATGCATTAATAAATTGACCATATTTGATGGCTACCAGCAGGTGTGTGGTCAAGTTCTAAATCATCAAGCTACCAACATCTCTACTTTGAAATTTTCTATGAATATAGTGATGGAGCACTGATTAAATCTCATTTACTTCCAGATTTCATCAAATTTACAGATTAGTTTTTTCATCACTATTATAAAGTGATTTCTTAACCCTTTGTAACTACAAGTCTGTACATTCTGCATTACAGGTGTGTTGACTAAATAAACAGCTAGTTCAACAGGTGGTGTAGCTAAGGTTAAAGCTGGTATACGGTGTTATAATTTCTTTTTTATCATGTAGGCTTTCTGCATAATACCTGAGTGATTTTATTGTGAATAAGAACTTTCTTTTGTCATTCTATTCTAAAGGATACCTTATAAATTTCAGCTTATCTATTAGGACTTCTATTTCTGCTACTACTAGACCATACAATGTCCAGCTGGGGATCTGTGATAACCACAAGATTACAAAGCCACCTTGGTTTTTTAGTTAAATAGTTTGAAAAAAAACAAACAAAAACTTATCTACCTTCAAAATAGTTGCTATGCAGCTTCTTGTCATTGAGTCTTATCTATTAAATGTTAAAATTTAAAACTATTAACCATGCTCAATTGTAATACTTCATTCTCCTTAAGAGCTGGTGTGTTTTCCAACTGGAACCCAGGTGTGGTGGTGGTGTTATTGTTTGTTAAATCAGTTCATAATGTATGATATGTTAATGTGGTTTCATGTCTGGAAAAATGGCCATTTTGCTTTCTTGACAAAAATACTGAAGCGTGCAGTTTTAACTTACACTACATGATTTAGTGTTAGTGCTAAACTTGATAATCACAAATTATTAATTGCATTTAAGAAAATAACTGATTAATATTCTCATATTGATACCTTAAAGCACCATCTTGTGTTTTGAGGCTCTCCTGAAGTAAACTAGTGGCATGAGAACCAATCAACGCTCCCTCTTGCAGAACTATGAACATCCGAATGTCATACAGCACGACGTCTTGCACAACTGTAAGATGTTTTTTTTCTGTGTTCCTCACAAGCTACAATGTCTCTTTAGTTTTACTGAAATTAATAGCATAGGTGGAATATGACCAGAATGAATACATGTTAAATAAGGAGTTAATTTAAGCCTTCAGGGTTCCTTTAAGAAAAATAATTTCTTATCAACTGAATTCTCTCTCTCCCACACACCTATTATAATGTATTTTGTTCATGTTTTGTTTTCTGACTTTATGGATGCTTCTTACCAGATTGACTGACTTATACTATCTGTCACTTAGTGAAATTTGATTGGTTCTGGATGAATATGGAAGTACTTGGTTATGATAAGAACGGTCAAAAGGTCTACCCATGTAGTTGCTATGGAAAGCTAAACATAACAAAAGGAAGGTATTCTATAGAGAAATCTAATTATTATTTTAAAACTCTTGCCCTACTTCCCCTCTTTCCACTCCCAAACACACAACATTTCAGGTAATAAAGTTTTAAGATTTTGAAAAATTCTAGAGTTGTGGTAATTATTAATTATCCCTTCAAACTTTCCAAAAGGCATGGCATATCAACATTCTTATTTATTCTTACTAATGATAAAGTTGCTTGAGGCTTACTTGGAAAATATTCTAACAAACTTTAAAGATCTATTTTAAATGCTTTGACATTTCTTTCTGAGTGCAATAAAAAATGTTATCACTGAAGATGCACACACACACAAATTATTACCATATTCTGACAGGGGAGCGAGCATATTAACTCTTCCTTTAAATGCATGTAAGAATCTAATTTTTTTTTTTTTTTGAGACTTAATCTCTAACATTGTTCTTGTATATGTAAGAGCTACATGATTTACCTTCCATATGCTGGAATGCTAGCTCCCAAACACTTATCTTCTGATAATTATGCATATTCAGTTTATTTTTTGCTCAAGAACAGTCTTTTGGTTTTCATATTTTATTTGTAACTTGATGGTTTGAGTTAAATGCTATATTATTAACCGCTAAAATTTCTTTACATGATTACTGTATTGTTAACTAATTTCTGGCTTTTGAAAACAATTTGTATCTTTATCTAGATGATTATTTGGAAAACATTAAGCAGTTTTCTTTGAACTCCAGCACCTAGTCTTTTCCTGTAGTCCCTGAATCTGCCTTACTAGACAGACTGTTGTTGGAAAAGATTCTCCCCTCATACTGAAACAACAGTTTTTCCCTAATGAACTTTAAATTCTCTTGAGCCTTATTGGTCCCTTATCCAGAGTCTTTCTCTCGTCTTATTGATCACTTACTCCATTTTCCCTGATGTCTCTCACCTTAAATCTTGCTTTCTTCTTCCCCCTCCATTTTCAGTGAACTTTTAATTGCTGTTACTATATCTTCAGCTCATTCACTCACCGATTTCTAACCCTCCATGGTGCCTTTTAGTTGCTTTGTGGATGTTTCTCTCTCTCTCTCACACACTCTCTCACACACTCTCTCATGCACACTCTCTCTCTCACGCACACTCTCACTCTCACGCACACTCACTCTCACGCACACACTCACGCACACACTCTCACGCACTCTCTCTCTCACGCACTCTCTCTCTCGCGCACTCTCTCTCGCGCACTCTCTCTCTCGCACACTCTCTCTCTCGCACACTCTCTCTCTCGCACACTCTCTCGCACACTCTCTCTCTCGCACACTCTCTCGCACACTCTCTCTCTCGCACACTCTCTCTCTCGCACACTCTCTCTCTCGCACACTCTCTCTCTCGCACACTCTCTCTCTCGCACACTCTCTCGCACACTCTCTCTCTCGCACACTCTCTCTCTCGCACACTCTCTCTCTCGCACACTCTCTCACTCTCTCGCACACTCTCTCTCACACACTCTCACACTCTCTCTCACGCACTCTCTCTCTCTCTCACGCACTCTCTCTCTCTCTCACGCACTCTCTCTCTCTCTCACGCACTCTCTCTCTCTCACGCACTCTCTCTCTCTCACGCACTCTCACTCTCACGCACTCACTCTCACGCACTCACTCTCACGCACTCACTCTCACGCACTCACACTCACGCACACACTCACGCACACTCTCTCACGCACACTCTCTCTCGCACACTCTCTCTCTCGCACACTCTCTCTCTCGCACACTCTCTCTCTCGCACACTCTCTCTCACGCACACTCTCTCTCACTCTCTCACACACTCTCTCTCACTCTCTCACACACTCTCTCTCACTCTCTCACACACTCTCTCTCACTCTCTCACACACTCTCTCTCACTCTCTCACACTCTCTCTCTCTCTCACACACTCTCTCAGCTTTGTTTAATTAGCTGTTTTAACCCTTTTTTTCCAGGATACGCATTAGATCCAAGCACAGATAAGAACACAGAAGATGACATTTTGGTTGGAAACCAGGAGGCAGCAGCAGACAACAAATGTAAGCGGAACACTTTTGGTGGTTGGTTACAGGAATGGGAGGATAGCTGGAGGTTTTTCCCACTGCCACCAACACATGATGATTAGTAAACGCACTAAATTCGATATCATCATTTGTTGCCATGGTTAGGGTTAGACGGTTTAAAGTCTCAACAAAGAACTTAGTAGCCAGCTGGTCGTGGATTTGAGACCAGCTCGAAGCATCGATGATTGCACACTGATGCTAGCCGCCAGTTATTGCTGAAATGTTGGTTTATTGGATGGGTGTTGGGGAAAAATGAAATGTGATCCTCATCTTTACAAATGTGAGAGGGTGTTTTAACTATCTGAATAGCAGTTCAGGTCATAACCTAACTGGTCTTCAGATTAAATTTTTTTGGGGGGTCAGTTTTGTCACCTCTTTTCACTTCAGGTCAGACAGTGTTTGAAGCAAATAAATCTCGACTTGGGGACAGGAGAAAGCGGCTAAAAAATGATAATCCACTGGATGTTGACGGCTACCTGGGACCCTGGGGCAAATTTGTTGACGAACAAACTGTAATGAAACCGAGTGAGGTAAGTACAAAATAAAGGAGAGAGAACCTTTTCTTAGCTTATGTTCTGATATCGTAGTATACCATAGTTGTGTTTCTGGTTTTAATGCGCTTGAGCTGAAAGGGTCCCTAACTAATGTTTCCAAAGTTATCTTTCCAATCCAAAATCGGTCATCTAAGAAAAAGGTCTTTGTTTACAAGATTCGAAAAATTGCTCATGTGCTTTGCATAAACAAATCTACACATGCCATACTATTGTAAAATGTGAAATGGAAGTCACCATTCCATTTTGTGGATATGGCTACTCAAAACTAAATTATGGGGTCATTTTTATGTGGCTACTGAGCTTGGCATTGCTGTACATTAGAGAATGAAATAGGCTTGCAGATACATTGTCCTGATGGCAGGTGTACATTGCATACTGCTGAGGCGATGGATATTGGCAAGTTCAGATTAAAGCTGATGACTGAGCTGAAAGCATTGATTCCTTGGCTCACGCACATAAGACTAAGCAGCTAGAAAGGTTTTGAGGGCAGAATGTGAGCCTGCAGCCTTCTAGAAGTTTTCCAGTTGACTGCTCTGCCCTTAATTCTTAAGTAAAGCATGACAGTCTCAGATTGCTCATCCTGTGCCATGAGTGGCAGGTAAATAACTCCCTACTAGAACTCTTCATTTTTAGATGTGGGAGGAAACCCCACTAACCAGTTGCCAAAGAAGATAGAGAAGAAAACCCATGGCAGGGGGTGCACCAAATCAACCCAACTTCTACCAGGGGTTTGAACTTGGGCTCCCAGCCCTGGATGTCCAGTAGGCTACTCATTTGTAAATTTGTTAGCCTTTGTCTACAATACAGATTTCCTGTTTCTTAGTTCACATTGGGAAACCAAAGGGTTAAACAGAGCGAAATCTCAAAAGTTAAGTTTCTCTTGCAAAGCGTAGAATTAATTTGTTTTACAAAGGCCATATGTTAAATGTGAGAACTATTTAAGTAGTGAGATAACAAATTATAAGATGATGGACCACAAAGACTGGTGTTAAAGAGATCAGCCACTCATAACTCAGGAACCAAAATTACTAGTGTTTTTTTCTATAATTGCCGGAAGCATTCTAATAAATAAACCATAATTTCACTGAACAATTTGTTGTTTCCATCTGTCTGAATTGAAGTAAGGAAGGAGCCAAATATTTTCGAATGAAGAGCAGTAATTTTCTGTATGATTTTCATTCTTTCCTTAGCCGGCTTCTAAAATTTTGCCGTTTTAAAAGTGTGCGAGTGCACCAGACACTGATTTATAGTGCTTGTGGTCACAATCAAACCTGTGACATTCTGTGCAACTTAATAGATTTCTGTGGTTACACTTGGGTAGATCTGCTTTTCATCACGGAAGTTTACTGGAAAAATGTGAGTCAGATGTGTGGCTGTGAGCAGTAACCCTGGACATTGATGTCATTGCAGACAGGCCTGGTGGCAGTAAGGAAAGATTTGGTGCCATTTGTACCAGGGATAAATAACTTGGCTAAAATAGCATCCCTTTACCAGGATTCCAGTTCTCCAGTCTTATTAGAACACTCATCCTTAGTATAACAGTTTGCGTTCTTTTGTCTTTGTAAACTGTGTCATGCAGTGCAACTGAAAGAAAAGCCAAGCATTAATTAATCAGTAAAAATTTTACCAAATGCTTGAAGATGACAATTGGTGCTTTAGCTCTTAAGCAGTGATGCTTCGCAGAGAGAGACAATAGCAAATCAGGTATCACGTATTGTATCTACAGAAAACATCCAAAATAATGAGTTTTATTTTAACAAATATTAAATGGAACTACACAAAAACACTGGTGAGTAACGTAAAATACCTATTTAATAGATTTTTTTTAATTATTTAAAAATACTGTATTAAAAGGACTATTCTTATCTAAAACTTTGTTAGTATTGCCACAGTTGTTTACTCTTTGCAACTTATATACAGAAGCATTGAAAATAGTTAAATTTCTGTGTGGGTTTTGGTTAAATCAATCTGGTTCACTGCAGTATCAGATGGAAAAGAATGTTATAATGGTGGGATTGATGAAGGAACCTTCACGTCCAGACCTACCTCATAAATGTTTTTACCTATGTCTGGAAATAAACCCATAGGTTTGCCTTCATGGAAGTTTTTTCCTTAAACCGACTCTTGTGGGTTTGGCATTTTTTGTTTGTCATGGGGTGTTGCATTATCTGGGATGTGTATGAGGTCTGTCCAAAAACAAATCGAACTTTTAAAACAGCGCGCCAACCAGCCAGCGCAGCGTGCTCATGACTGCAGTGCTGTGTATCAGTGACCTTGACCTTCAGTCTAATAATAGCCGCATCACACCGCGTCAGTTAGTCATTGATCTACATGCGCTAGAGTGAATGTATGTTTAGTGTACTTGGTGATTTGTCGCAAGTTGAACAACGAAGGATCTTGAAGAGCAATGTGTTTGTGTGAAATTCTGTTTCAAATTGGGAAAAACTTTTGCGGAGACTTTTCTAATGTTGCAACAGGCCTATGGGGAGGATTGTTTGAGCCGTACGCAATGTCACGAGTGGTACCGGCGTTTCAAATCAGGAAGAACATCCGCCGAAGACAATCCCAAATCTGGACAAACTTCCATGACAACGGACGACAATCACATTGAGAAAGTGCGTGCTGTGATCTGTGGAAATCGTCGCCTGACTGTCTGTGAAGTTTCCGGAGAAGTAGGCATCTGTAAAAGTTTGTGCCACACGATTTTAAAAGAAAAACTGAACATGCATCGTGTAGCCACAGAATTTGTGCTGCGTCTGCTGACAGATGAACAAAAAGAGAACCAAGTCACAGTCAGTCAGGAGCTCTTTGATCGAATGCTGATGAAAGCTTTCTGAAAAGTGTCAACAGGTGATGAAATATGGGTGTACGGCTGTGATGTCGAAACAAAAAGGCACTCGTCGCAGCAACCAGAAAAAGCACATCAGAGTCGCTCAAATGTAAAGGTGATGTTGATCGTATTTTTTGATTGGAAGGGCAATGTTCGTCATGAGTTTGTTCCACGTGGTCACACAATCAAAAAGAGTTTTACTTGGATGTCCTGAGGCAGTGCGAAAGAAGAGGCCTGTGGCATGGAAAAACAAAACCTGGATGCTGCACCACGACATGCACCTGCTCACGTGTCACTCCTTATCCAAGACTTTTTGGCAAAGCACGAGACGACTCCCGTCCACCAGCCATCCTACTCTCCAGATTTGGCCCCTGCAGACTTTTTTTTGTTCCCAAAATTGAAATCCACCCTGAAAGGTCACCGATTTCAGACGATAGAAGAGATCGAAGAAAATTCACTACTACAACTGCGCACTATCCCTGAAAACGAGTTCCAAAACTTGAAAAAATGTTGGGAGTGGTGTATCAACAGTAGAGGCAACTATTTTGAAGGAGACAAGTCTGATTAAATTGTAAGTAAAGCAATAAATTTGTTTTTTAATAAGTTCAGTTTCTTTTTGGACAGACCCTGTATGTTGCTGTGATGTTAGATTTTGGGGAAATCCCTGGTTAAAACAATGTATAATGAGAATCTAAAGACTTCTGGTTAATAGGCAGGATTCCACAGCATTTGTAGGTGTGTTAAACTAAGATGCCCTTATTTTTGTTTCTGGTGTAATTCCTTTGAGGAAGCATTTCAACACCTTGGTAAATTCTTGTCTGTTTTCAGGAAAGTATTTGATAGAAGATGTGCAGATCAGATAAGCTGGCGATCATTGTCTCCCCTCGCATCCCTTGTTTTGTTTCAGCTTGCACTCATTTGTTCCCATAGCATTACAAAATTAAGCTAAGTCAAAGAATTGGGATGTAAGTGTTGGGATAATCCAAGGTTCCAAAGAACTGCAATCTCAGGTGGGGCGGGGCAGGGGCCCCACTTTATGAAAAACAATCAATCAAATAAAAATGCAACAGCAGCAACATTCTTGAGTTTTCATAATTTTAAAGAGGTTTTGTTTTGTTTTGGCCCCATAGTTATGCAGGGTTCTCTCTCTCTCTCTGCTTCAGGAAGAACAGAAAGACTTGGACGAGATTCTGGCAAAAAGAAGAAAGTCAGGAAGGCAACAAGAGGAGAAGCTAGCTGAAGAGAAAAGTGTACTACACAGTAAGGACGAACGGGATCAGGCCCACTTTTGCATAACTGTTTCTCTTGAGCCGTTAAGGCCTCAGTTCACCAAGTTCGCTGCCGGTTACCTTCGGGCCTTTTACCTTTCTCCAAGCCAAAGTGCTAGACACATTTCGTGGGAAGCCATTTTGTCTCCTACCAAGTCACGAGAGGCAGGGCACAAAAAAAAGAGATAAATCAAATCTATAATGGGAGAAGCGTGTGCCATGTGGATTTATCATCGCCAAGTCCACTGTTTCAAACCAAAAATTAAATACTTGCTTTAAAGCTTAAAAATACTAAGTGGAAGAAGGTTGGCCTGTAACCGCCCCAAATAATGAAGTAATTTGGAAATACCCTCCCGCAGATATCAGTTTGTTTACATTCTGAGCAAATTGCTATACAGAAATTTTAAACATTAGGAATTAATAAAGTTACGATTTGTAGAGCATATTCTTTCAACTCTAATAATTCTATAAAAAAATGACCAATGAGTGGAATGACTTAGCAGCAGGTGTGGTCAGTGGTGATTAATCGGTTTGTCAAAAAAAAAAAAATAAAGAAGAAAAGAGGTGATAAAACAATGTAAATACGCGATAAATATTTCGGGTCTAAGCAGGTAGTAGATTCCTGCATTTACCGGTTCTTGGGGTGATGTGATGGGTAAACATTTCTGGTTGCGATTTCTTATCAAATTTCTGTTAAATTATTAAAATAGTCTTTTGCAAAGAATCTGAATGTTAACAAACTTTTAAAAGTCAACAAAAAAAAGAAGATTGCAAAGAAAGAACTAAATCCATTGTTTTATGATTTTTTGTTTGTTTGTTTGTTGTTTATTACATAGATATCTTTCTTCTCTTGACTGTTTTTTCCAGTTAAAGACTCTGTGGACTACCAGGGCCGCTCATTCCTGCACCCGCCCCAGGATGTTGGGGTCAATCTGCGGTCTGATGATGCACCAGAAAAGTGCTTCATTCCAAAAAGACAGGTTCACACCTGGGCCGGGCACACCAAAGGTGTTGGGGCAATCAGGTGGTTTCCAAAATCAGCACATCTGTTACTCTCCTGTAGTATGGACTGTAAAATCAAGGTATGAACGAATGCTGTCGTTCTTCTATGTCTGTCTCTGTGGTGTGCGTAACTCTGTCTTTGAAAGGGGACATCGGTGTTATCTGCGAAGTGTAAGCGCAAAAGAAAGCTAGAAGCAAAGAATTCACCGTCACGATTCCATAAATTTCAAAAGGTTCTGTGTGCCTTTTTCCCAGAGACTGTAAGCTGTCTCCTATTTTCATGTTCCAAAAGTTTATTGTTTAGCATGACAACAGATGAGGAAGACAGAAATTATGCAGCAAAAAAAAAAAAAAAAAAAATTGGGAGGTGCATTAACTTTGGCTACTGCTGCAGCTCCATCAGAGAGGATTCAAATTATGTGTCAGTTCACTTGTGGTGAGCGCACATTATATCATCGATAAATTGGGCTGCTGCTGCTTTTTGTTTTGTTTTGTTTTTTTTTTTGGAAGGGGGGGAGGTTTGCTATGGTTCCATAAAAAGAAACAGTTGCATTGGTCCCGTTTAGCATCTTAGCTTCGCTTTCTCTTCCATCAAATGTGACTTTGTTCTGGGCTGTCTCCCTCTCTCTCTCTAGATTTGGGAAGTGTACAATCAGCGTCGCTGTATCCGTACCTACCTGGGACACAAGCAGGCTGTAAGAGATGTCTCATTCAACAACGACGGCGAACAGTTCCTCAGCTGTGGCTATGATAGGTACTGCAAGCTCTGGGACACCGAAACAGGTTGGTACGGTTTCATGAACAGGATCTCAGAATGTGCCTACACGGGTATGGTGTAACTATGAGAAGAAAGAAAATGCATTCACATACGATGGGAAAGTTTTGACAGATGATGAATGCACGAGAGCTTCACATAACTGAAGCAGGAGTGAGATTGGACTTCTGAAGCCTTCTGCTTTCTAGTGTATGCTTTGCCTTTTAGTAGTTAATGTTCAAGAATTTCCAGTAATTAACAGCAATAGCTGAACAGCAGCAACTCGTTGTCAGGCGACATTATAAATTAACTTTTTTGTTGCTTGTAGAAAGTCAAGTGAAAATAATTTGTGGGCCCAAAAGCTATAAGGTAATTATTAAAAGGCCATTGCTTCACTTCACTTAATCTTTGAGGTGTATATATTAACGGAGAGGGATCGGGTATTGACCCTAACAGCCTAAGGCCCACGAAACTTTGAAAAAATGTGTTTATGGGATGGATTATTCTGTCAGGATCAATACCGATTTCTCATAAATATGCAGGTATACTCCTTAAAAGGTTAAAATTATTAGCGAATAATTGGAAGATTTCTGGAACATGGGTATAGACTTGTTTATGTGGAGAAAAACCAAGGGCTTTTGGCTTCTTGTGTAGGTTGTGACCTACTTTACTATTATATTTTTACATGCTCCAGGGGATTGTATTTCAAGATTCACCAGCCGCAAGGTTCCCTACTGTATCAGGTTTAATCCGGATGAAGACAAGCAGCATTTGTTTGTGGCTGGCACATCTGACAAAAAAATAGTTTGTGTAAGTCAACTGTTTATACTATTTAACACTTAAGATCTCTGCTAATTCTTTATACGGGTAAAAATTCTGCACTTGTTTACTAGAACGGGCTTTCTGCCCTTGGTGTTTCATAGAATGAAACCATGATTTATCATCGGTGAGATGGAAGTTTTCTTTATTTGCAGTGGGACATCCGGTCGGGTGAGATTGTCCAGGAATACGATCGTCACTTGGGTGCTGTAAACACAATCACTTTTGTCGATCAGAATCGACGATTTGTCACCACCTCCGATGACAAGAGTCTGCGAGTGTGGGAATGGTGAGGTTTTGCTATGGTCACTGTTTTCATTATTGGTTATTGATTTCTTTCTGTGCATGGTTAACAGGCATGTAACACACTGAAGCTTGCTTACGTGGACTCCGAGCACCCAAGTGCTACGTGTTATAGGAGTAAGAACTCAATGCAGTTTGTCTGCCTCTGGTTGCTACTGCCAGATGAGTGGTTTAATTTGAGGATGCTTTTAAACTGTAAATTTGTTGAATTTTAATGTTGGTACTAGATAATATGGCAAATATTCTTAAGACTTTAGTTTCGTAATAATAGTTGGATTTTTAGCTGTAATAAACATCAATTTTTTTTAATCTTGAGTTTTTACTGAAATTGTTTTCAATTTAACCTTCAGGTAAAGCTGACTACAATTTCAGCTATATCCATCTCTAGAAAACAAGGTGCTTCATTATCCTTAAAAGTTCAAGTTTAGATAATCTAATTTTACCAAAGAACAATAAAACAATTGTTTGCTCATCACTACATAGTTTGCTGGTTGTTCACTCTCACTACTGATAATCTTATCTTATATAAAACAGCTGCTATGAATAGTATAGAAATGGAAATAGTGAATGTTTTATTTGTCATCTCTAGTCCCTATTGTGTAATAACGGCTTTCTCTTCATTACTCCTACCCCAGGGACATTCCAGTGGACTTCAAATATATTGCTGACCCCTCCATGCACTCAATGCCAGCAGTAACGTTGTCTCACAATGGTAAGTAAACCAACATTGTTGCTCAGACACTAGCTACGTGGAAGTTTAAAGCTTTGATAGCCTCTCTTTCTTTTAAAACAAGGGGACTGGTACATGCGTACTTCTTTAGCTACACGTTTCTGCCTCTTGGCAAACATTCAGTATTGAAACTTGTTAAAATTATTTTAATCTATTAAAACTAAATTTGGTGAGATGAAGCTGTCTTAAAAGCTTTCAGTCGTTATGTGGATAGGAAGCTGTTGGAACATGTCAGTGCCTGCATGAGAATGTTTAGGAAAAATTGCATCAGAAATTTGCCTGAATGACATCGTAGCTCTGCATGAGTTTGCTGTAGTATGTAAATAACATTCCATCCACATTTTCATTTGTAAAAATTTCAATATCTGTTCAGTACTTTTCGAGTTTTTTTTCCCCAGGTATTAATTCTTCAATACAGTTTTCTACAAATTTTAATGAAGTTGAATGTGAGAAAGCAATTGAAATTTCTCACTTTTTGCCAGTTTTATGTTAAATAAAAAAGACGGGTAAATGGCAAACACCTGATACTGACCAAACAAACCTGTTTATTATTGTTGTTTTTTTAACAGGAAAATGGTTGGCGTGCCAGTCGATGGATAACAAAATCTGTATTTTTAACGTTCTTAACCGATTCAAGTTTATGAGAAAGAAAACCTTCACAGGTCACATGGTAAATATATTGCATGATTTGAATTTGGGGTCTTAGTTTTTTTTTTAAAATTTATTTCTTTAAAATAAAAAAAACTAAAGATGCTACACCAGGAAATGACAGTCTATTTCAGAATGAGAGAATTGCCAAATCTGTTTAAGATGCTATTTTATTAGTGAATGTTTACAAAGTGTACAAAGAATCAAGTTGTTAATGCTTCTATTTTACCTGGGTTTTTTGTTTTGTTTTCAGTTAAATAATTTTTATCAGATTTCCATTCTGTGAGAGCAAACAAATTGCTGTGAAAACCCATGATTAGGTTCTGATCATCACCAGATTCTTCTGAATGTTCAGCTGTCAAATCAGTTTGGCAGATGAAGTAAAATGCTCAAAAATAAAATACAAAACTTAGTCAGGAAAAAAAGTATAGCAAGCAACAAAAGAATTAGCACTTTGGATCAGCAGACATTCTACCAACTTCTGTTCATAGGCAGTTGAGTTTTTAATGTAATGTTGCATTGTGGGAAGAATGGTTTCTTAATTATTAGCAGGTAAAAACCAGATTCTGAGAGATTTTTGGTTTTTAAATTCTTAGCAAAAAGAGTAAAATGCAGTCAGTTATCACTATAAAGTTGTCTGTTGAACAGAATTTGAGATTGTGTTCCTTGTAATTATGTCTGAAATTTCAATGTTCAAAAGTATCAATCTGTGGTGCATGTCAACTTTTGTTGTGGACACTAAAGTTCACCACTGTTAAATGTTGGAGTCATTTGAATTGAATTTGTTATTCTATCCCGTAGAGTATAAGAGATTGTAGTTTTGAAGAATTTCCCCTTACCAAGGAAATGCAATATTTAATATGCACAAATAATCAGACAATTTCCAAGATGGCTTCCCAAAATGCACCTATGTGACTAAAATTATTTTAAAAACATTAAGTCATGGAATGACTCAAGTGCCATTAACGACTAATCACACAGTTCATCAATCCAAATGAAAAGGAAATATCTCTAGAAAACAGTAGGAAAATTTTAATTTATAGTGCAGAAAGTAAAAAAAAAAAATTGTAGATTAAAATCACCTGACTGTTATCTCAAATGCTGATGATGATTCATTTTCTAGATTATCCTCACTGTCATCAATAATTCTCAAGGAACACCACGTATAGTTATGTTAGCCACTACAAACACTTTTGTCTCCCTGGTGGTGTCGTCAGCTCTGCCCGCCTCCCTCTTGGTCTGTGTGGCATAGTAGTGGTCAGACTTCTCAGCCACATCAAGGAAAAAATTCACTGGCCTTGCATCATCAGGGACGTCATTCTTCAGGCTGACAGACTGAAAAAATGCCGGCACATCATAGATTAGCCAGTTTACTCTCGACCGACAGTGTTTCTTCATCGCTCTCAAACCGGCTAAATGATGACAGATCTGAGGTATGAGCAGTTGAGACATCCACATCTCCAGAAAAAAGGATTCGTTGTTGGATTCCATCACTTAACAAGTAAATAAACAAACAAGGTAGCGCATGTCATTCGTGCTAGTAGCTTCACAAATAAATGGGAAAGGATTTAATGTTTTTTGTTAGTTTTTTTTTTAAGTGTACACACCTATTCTAGTGTTTGGACATTAGGTAAAATTTCAGATTTTCAAATCACTACTATTCTTTGACGAATGTTAAATTTTAGTTTGAGTAATTTTATATAAAGCACAATAAAATAAAAATAAGTTCTTTTATATATATATATTTTAAAAAATTATTTTTTCTAGGTAGCTGGATATGCATGTACTATTGACTTTTCACCAGATATGAGGTAAGACTCAAGCCTTTGTTCTTGCCTTTTTATTGGCATAAATTCTGTCACACACACACACACACACACCAATTTGAAATTGTTCTTTTATTGTCGCAAAAATTACACAAAAATATTTTTATTTTTTTTTTAACATTTTTCAATCCTCCTCACACCATAAATGCCAAAGCAGATGTCTATTGGCAGTAACAAGGTAACTGTAGTGTTTGTTGTGATTATATTTAAATTGAAATTTGAATTTCCTATCCCAGGTTAAGAATTACAAAAGAATCAGTTGTATATTGCATTTAATATAACACAAAAACTAAATATTACAGCAATATATGGCATTTTTTTATAGATGTAAAGTACATGCGCACTTGCATTATCTTATACTCTGAAATAAAGCTAATGCACTTGTGCAGGTGCAACTATTCGTTAACACCTGGGTTTGATGAATCTTACTGGCTTACACTCGTGCAGCGAGTTTGACTCATCACGCTGACAGATGTGTCTGAGAAGGCAGTCTTTTGGAGTGCCACCTAGAGACATCGTAAACAGTTGCCATCTTGTCCCACATTACGCCTGGAGACATCACTGGAATTAATGTTAAAAATGGTAGAAGGTTCCTAAAATATGCTACCTGCAATGGGACATTTTCTGTGGTTTTTCTTTTGCTTTCTAGACCACTGATCACCATTGCTTGCTTACTGCCTTGTTTTGGTGGTTGATGCTAGTGGTGGCGATTCTGTACGGTCATATATCGAGTGATTTACAGCAGCAAGCTACTGGTCCTCACCATGATGTCTTTTAGCTAAATGAACCACCTCTAATTATATAGGATATGTTGTTTGTTTTTTTTTTTAATGCATTTTACGTTCTCATTGCAATTTTTATATTTACTTTCTCTCTTGAATTTTAAATTCTTTTAGATTTTGAGGAGGAACCAAACTAGACATTTTACATGTAAAGTTGCTGAGGATTAACATTTGCAAGCCTATAGCAGTTAATTGTTGGTTTTTTTTTGTCTATCTTTTAGTTACATTATATCAGGAGATGCTGATGGAAAATTATACATATGGGACTGGAAGTCAACCAAGTTGTACAGCAAATTTAAGGCTCACGACGATGTTTGTATTGGGGTTTTATGGCACCCCCACGAGACATCCAAGGTGGCTACATGTGGCTGGGATGGAGTCATTAAATTTTGGGATTAAGAATCTTGAGCAAACGTCGTGACACTTGCTCATTAACTCTGATAATGGAGCTATGCCACAAAAACTCTCCAGAGGAAATAAAATGTATATTTTTTTGCCAGTTTCTTCAATCTTTCTTGAAACTAGACTATCATGATGTTTCATTTTCTACAGAATTTGTATATAATTAATGAAGACTAAGCTCATTTACTGGTCTGTATGATTGCCAGTTAAATGAAAAAGAACAAATGGCTTAACTATTTATCTTTCAGTCCATTGATGGACAAAAAGCTCGTCTCATGCAATTTTATTGCCCTCTACCTGCAGAGATAATAAAAAAGAAAAAATGCTTGTAAAGGTCTGAAGTTATCATAGTTTACACCTCGTGATATACTGCTCAAGCTGATGTGCAAAATGCAGATATTGTGGAGACTATTTTCTCAATAGATAGCAGAGTATACTTCTGAGTGGATAATGAAACTGATTTAAATGCTTTTGCTACCAACCTAAGATCTTTACAAACAAATGCTTTTCTATTTAGCATGGTTCAGAAGTAAATAACCTTTTGTATACCAAGATGGAGAACCAGTATACATTATACATGGTAGCAAAAGTGGTCAGTATTGGAGTGAATGTCAGAAATGTTGGTTAGTAGAAAATGTTGAAGGTGGGAGGAGCTTATCTTAATACAGTTAGTCAACTGTTATAGGGGTTATTATTACATTTTAAATAACTCCATATTCGTCTGCTTATCTGTCTCCATTATTCATAGAAATATGGGATTAATAAAGATCAAATGAATACTTGCATGCAATCAATTCCAGCATGAGCTTTGCTTAGAATGATAATATTCACTCCATTGCCCATGGTGTCTCAGAAATCCCTGGAGTGTTTCTTGAGAATGTCTATGGTGTGTAAGAATTCTTCGACATAGGTGGGGTAGGATGGCCAGTTTGTGCCAAGATCTTCTAGGCTATGGATTGCTGCTCCGATCCTTGCAAACAATGGGTAGTTTGTGGATGAGGATATTTTTCTTTGGGAAGATTTCATACTTTGTAGTCTTCTTGTGGTAGGCAGTCATAAGTGCCCAAAAAGTTGAGGTGGATGGTGGGGATACTGCTCTCTCATGTTTTATTACCACAATGTCTGGCGTGTACTCAGACCCTGCAGATTTGTAAACCTGCTCTCTCATGACTGGCCAGCAGGGTCAGATCAGTTCCAATACTAGAAGGTAGCAGATCCTGTGCCATTTTATTTGGTTCACTGACATGGCTGGGGAGTCTGTTTGGTCTTGGCATCTCCTGCATGATTTATCTAGATGTTATCCTCATGCTCTTTGAGAGGGAACATGCTGCATCTACATTTTAAGGCTGGGAGATAATCTTTGTTCTTAACTCCAGAGTTTTTGGATGTTATGCATGAGTTTGCCTTAACATTGCTATGAAAGACCAAAGCATGGCATAGTTTCTTCAGTACACTGTGTGCAAGCTTACTGCAAGCATGTTTTCTTGACATGTGTGATAATTTTTTACCTAAGAGCTGGATCTTGAGGTTATGGCATCTCTTAACATTGAGGTGTGAGCCGGTCTTGGAACAGAATTATTGAATGATATAAAGTTTCTGCACGTAGGTCAGTGTTTGGTTCTTGTGCTTCATATTTGTTGTGTTACTTGTGGTGTATCCCATTTTGGAATGGCTTAATGGTTCCAACAGCCCATGCCTTGCCTGTTGATAAACATGTTCTTGTGGTAGTTGTACACACACTGTAGAATCATGGTAGTTATAGCTCATGCAGAAACTGATTGCAACATCATCCAGCTCAGTGTGATTTCATGCATGGGACTTGACCTCAAGTATTTGAACAGTGTTTTAAGGAATGATTAATATGCGTAGTTGCAGGATTTTGGAACAGATTTGTCATGTCTGTTGTTGATTTCTGAGGTGGTTAGTCCTGATGAATTGTAGACTTGCACCGTTACTGATGAATGTTTACGGGATAAGTCCTACCAGCCCTCTAGGAACATGGTGTTCAAGACCACATTATGAAGTAGCTGCTTAGAAGAATGTTTGGTGAAGATAGCAGTGTTTTAAAGTGTGATGGTCACCCCAATTACCTGCTCTCATCCCATCAGATTACTGGTTGTGGGATTATCTCGAGGCCCATTTTAATTAACTGTGATGTTATTCAGTCACTACCCATGTAGAAGAACATGATCCAGCATGAAGTCTCTTGCATTTCTTGGATTGTTGTATTTGAGAATGAGGGAGGACAAGTTAAACACAGAAATACACCCCTGATGTCAAGATTTATTTCCTTTTATTGGTTCATCTTGTCTCCCATGTGTTGATACTCATCAGCTCTAATTTTCACCTTCATAGGTTGTACTGTTGGCTATGATACTACAAAGTGGCAAAAAATCTTTATGGCCACCTGGCATAACAGAGTTTTAAGTATTAATAATACGAAAAGAAAAGTGTTGGTAAAAAGGTATGTTATAACTTAGCAGTTTGATGATGGTGATGAACAGTTTTGCAGTTTTGTGGTTTCCAAAATTTGAATTTTAGTTCAGTTATTACAGGATGTGAGTCATGGAAAATAAATACCTGTTTTCATCTTACAACTCACCATGATCATTTACAATGTTTTTTTATTATTATTTTAAAGTAAGTAGTTACCTTGTACTTTAAAAGGAGAATAAATTGTAACAAAAATAAATGTATGTAGACTACAATACCTAAATCTTATAAAAACTGATTTATGTCTCTCTACACCAATAAGTTGTATGTAGTAGATACAATGAATAATGCAATAATACCAAAACATTTAAAAAAAATTGTCTGGTGGTGGTGACATTCCAAATTCTCAGGTACATGATTATAGATTATTGCACAAGACATCTGGTTGGAGTATAATAGCTTCAAATTTAAAGGATTTTTCTGCATATGAAAACATTAACATTATTTGTGTCTCGTATTATCCAGAGGATTTTGAATCACAGATTCATGAATCATGATGAATAGTGGGACATATGTTAAAAAGTCCAGCAGATCTAAAGATTTTAGATGTTTTAGTTTTGAGAGCACCTCTTGTTCGTGCTCATGGCTGACCCCTCCAGCTTGCAGTTCCACACTCAACTCATCCATTGAGATCTGTTTTGTCTCTGAATCCACAATACATTCCCAGAGGGTCTATAAAACAAAAAGGAAAAAATATTCATTCCAAACTCTATTTTCTGTCTATAACTGGCATCTTTTTCTGTCTTGATGGTTTTGAAGGAATTATCATTCTACAATTACTGGAATATGCACACAGTAATTTCATCATCGAAAACCAAGCATTATTTACATGACAAGCTACTTGTGTTCTTGCTAACATGTTGCCTACTATAATTTGGGGGGAATGGGATAAATAAAATTCACTTCTGATATCAAATTTGTCTTAAACTTCATTTAACGTTGTTATAGTTGACATCTAAATTCTGATTTGGCGCATGTGTGCTGAAGGAGACCAACAAAATGTTGGGCCATTTAACCTGGCTAGTCAATTGACAAGGCTGGCAGCAATACTCCCATACATGAATACACAAAAAAAAGATTTGTGGAAAAGAAAGCCTACAAAGATCATTCTGATTAAGACTGAAATAAAACCCTACAGATAAGATCAAAGAGAAGACTGGTTAGAAGTAGGAAATTTTAAAAAGCTGCTGACCTAGTGATTAAGCTACCTTGACATCTAGCCATTCCCATGGAAGCTGTTACCAACTGTTGAAGATGTCTATTAACTGTAAAACTTTATACAATAATAATTTTTCATTCTTCCAGGATATTTTTCTTTTAAGTTTCCTTATTACCATAATGCTAAATGATCACCATTTTTCTCATCTATTTAGAAAAAGGAGACTTCCAAAATACAGTAACATGTTGGGGAGGAAAAAACAAAATGATCCTTCTGACCATGTTTATAAAACTTAATAAATCAACATCAATGTTACTTTTGTTTATTTCCTTCCTCCCTTTCTATAGCAAGCCTATGGATACACCTCATTAAATTAAACATTTTTAACCACCATACAAAAATACTGGGAGTGAAAATTTAAAAGCTTGTATGTTTATGAGGGTTTCCTGTTCCTTCAGAAGTGACTTTACACAGTCACTTGTCTGTTTGTAAGTACAGTAATGGCCTTGTCATAAATATTACCATTGTAAAGCAGTTTTATTTTTGTGGAATCAAATGGCTTCTTGTCAACTTACCTTACATTTATATATTTTCATATCAAACATTTTATAATCCATTTGATGAATTAAATTCTTCATCCATTTACTGCAAAGAAAACAAAAAATGCACTTAAAGCAATCTTCCAACAAAAAAAAAAAAAACTTCCTACCTTTACGCATATGTTTTGTTTGACTGCTTGCTGTGCTTTTACTTAATACTGAACCTTTTTTCCTCTGAATTTTGAAGTTTGCGTTCGTGGTCTACCCTGTGTATCTTAGGCAAGTAGAAAATAAAATAAGCTGTGACTTTTTATGATTTGTACTGAATGCACCAACTCCTGTACTAAGGATATGCCAAAAAATCAAAATTTCTAAATAAGCATCAGGACAATCACTGCCAACAAAATCAAGGTTAGCGAAAGTTATCTTTGCAGAGACTGACAGTCAGTCCTGTGCAATTGTAATGTGTTCAACAACACTGAACATGTGGCACTGGACAGACAGATCATTTACTCTGTGTCATGACATTAAAACCTGTAGAAGTACACATGTAAAAAGTAAATTTAACTTTTTTAGCACAAAGTTGCAGAATTAATAGTGCACACTATATTATTGAAGTTTAAGACAAAATGAGTCCAAGTTTACAAGGTTTTAAAATATTCTGGTCCTGATTTCACTACTCAAGACCAAAACACATCCAAATTAGTAAATACTATTCCCATCAAAATTGTCACCTGAGTGATTCAATATTTGTCCTGCAACTTTTAGGTCGAAATTGCTGAAGCTAGATCCAGTGTACAGGGAAAATGAACAAACTGGCTACAAAGTGGTGCAAGCAAAGAGCCACACAGTAAGACTCATTATTTGGATATCACCTACAAACTAGTTTCCTGTAAACACTTAAAGAAACAAATGCACAGATCCCAGCTGGAATAATTTGACCACCATCTGAAGAAATGGCATTTGAAAATCTGTATAAAGTGGAGCAATGAATGTTGAGGTTTAATTTATGATAAAAATGTCTATGGTGCTGATTTTTCAAAAATGTACAATTGGTCAGTTAGGATGTAGGCAAGTTGATGAAAATCTTGAGTTGTCAAATGGTTTGTCTACAGCATCATTGTGCAATTTTGTTGTGGTTAATGAAACTGACTTGAAAGAACATCATCTAACACCACTCACCAAATGTGAAACTTCGATAAACTATATAATGATTGATTTCAAACACTTGAAAAAATTGCTGATTCTGTGTAATTGAGGCAAAGAAGCACTGAACAGATTTTCTCAAATTTGGCCACAATAAAAAGGGTGGCTTGTACATCTCAAGTGTCAGAGGAAGTGGGGACAATTAAAGGTTTGGAAGCCTTTGCAATATTGGTGGTCTGTTTTGCTCTGACAAGATGAAATTCTACCACTTCACATCAAATCGATGAAATGGATATGGATACTGAGAAAACCTGGATAAGTTCTGTGGTTGCCATATCTACAACAGTGTAATATGGTGGCTGGGTGTGATGATATGAGCAATAATTTGCTACAGCAGCAAAACAGGATCTCCTCAACTTCACAAAATGTGAGAGAGAATGGCATGATTAGTCACACTGCCAAAACAAAAGGTTACTAGAGAAAATGACATGACTATCGGCTTTTTCTCTGGGCTTCACTTGAACATTTATGAACACCACAATCAAATCCAGGCACCATGGTGGTGGTGGTTGTGCAAAGTACTGGTTTGGTTTCTTTTGCTAATTTGCTAGCATGTATAAAGATTATCTTAATCAGTATAATGATCAAAACTAGCATTTAAATTATTCTGACATAGATCTATTGAAAACCACAGTAAATGTTTGTCAGCAAGAACAAAAAACAGTAGGTCATTCCCTTGCACATAATTAACTCAATGTAACATATTGGCAACTGGATTGAATGTCATGTTTCACAGATCTCTGCAAAATATGCCTAACAATTCAAATGCAATCTTTCCATAATCCCATTTTCAGCATATGCTGCTTTAGAGCTATTTTTTAAATGAAATTGGATTCTGTATCCTTATTCATTTGTAGTGGCCATGTTGAAATCTAACCATGAAGAATGTTCTACTATGAACTCAGACTCGAGGAGCAGTTCTCTGGTAACTATGGCATCATCCAATCACAATGTACATACAGCTTCTATGTCTGATTTTAAAGTCTTGTCACAGACAATCAAAAAATAAAATCAATCCAAGAAATTCTAATCATAACTTATATTTACCATACCTTTTTCATTTGGAAATAACCCTTATTTGTTTGTTTTTTCATAGAATTATAAAACCAGCAAACATTACTAATGTTAGTGAGAGCTCAAAATTTTTATAACAAATCTGTTGCATGTGACACAGGCTTACAATAGTATTAGCATAAACATTGGATAAAATATTACTGAATTGTCATCAAAACATTTTAATTAACACTTCATGTGAGTACTGCTATACATTAATTAAAAATTCTAATTTACTTTTCTTTGCTTATAAACTAAAATATGATGGCCAGATACTAAAAGCAATAAAATGTTAATTATCCTATGAAGATATCTCAATTAGCATTTTAACAATGTTTCTTTCTAAAGTTCCTCAATGTGCATCAAAAAGAAAAATGAATTCTAATCATTTCACCAGCTCTCAACTTTATGTAAATATGGTCAATATGTATGTATATTATATTTATATCTACAGGTGCATCTCAAAAAATTAGAACATCGTGGAAGAGTTCAATAATTTTTGTCAGTTATTTCAGAAAGTGAAAATTGTATATATTCTAGACTCATTACATGTAAACTAAAATGTTTCAAGCATTTTTTCATTTTAATTTTGATAATTATGGCCTACAGCTCATGAAAATCAAAAATCCACTATCTCAAAATATTATTATAATATAGAAATGTCAAACTTCTGAAAAGTAATGTTCATTTATGCACTCAATACTTGGTCAGTGCTCCTTTTGCACGAATCACTGCATCAATGCGGCGTGGCATGGAGGCAATAAGCCTGTAGCACTGCTGAGGTGTTATGGAAGCCCAGGTTGCTTTGATAGCGGCCTTCAGCTCGTCTGTTGGCCAATCAAGCACAGTAATACCACGGTCAGCAAACCAGTTACTAGTAGTTTTGGCACTGTGGGCAGCTGCCAAGTCCTACTGGAAAAGGAAATCAGCATTTCCATAAAGCTTGTCAGTAGACAGAAGCATGAAGTGCTCTAAAATCTCCTGGTAGATGGCTGCATTGACTTTGGACTTGATAAAACACAGTGGACCAACACCAGCAGATGACATGGCACCCCAAATCATCACTGACTGTGGAAACTTCACACTATTTCAAGCAACTTGGATTCTGTGCACCTCCACTCTTCCTCCAGACTGTGGGACCTAGATTCCCAAATGAAATGCAAAATTTACTTTCATCTGAAAAGAGGACTTTGGACCACCGAGCAACGGTCCAGTTCTTTTTCTCCTTATCCCAGGTAAGACGCTTCTGACATTGTCTCTGGTTCAGGAGTGGCTTGACACTAGGAATGTGACACTTGTAGCCCATTTCCTGGACACGTCTGTACGTGGTGGCTCTTGATGCACTGACTCCAGCCTCAGTCCACTCCTTGTGAAGTTCCCCCAAGTTCTTGAATCGGCTTTGCTTGATAATCCTCTCAAAGCTAGTCATCCCTCTTGCTTGTGCACCTTTTTCCACCACACTTTTCCCTTCCAGTCAACTTTCCATGAATACGCTTTGATACAGCACTCTGCGAACAGCCAGCCCTTTCAGCAATGACCTGTGGCTTACCCTCCTTGTGGAGGGTGTCAATGAGTGTCTTCCAGACAATTGTCAAGTCAGCAGTCTTCCCCATGATTGTGGTTGTGTGTACTGAACCAGACTGAGAGATTCATGGTATTTATACTGTATAAATAGTGATTTACTCAAACTCGAAATGGAATATTCTAATATTTTGAGATAGGTTTTTTTCTATATTTTTTTAGCTGTAGGCCATAATTATCAAAATTATAATTTAAAAATGCTTGAAACATTTTAGTTTACATGTAATGAATCTAGAATATACAGAATATACAGTCGACCCCCGCATAATCGCGGTTCAGCATTCGTGGCCCTGGATATTCGCAGAATTTTCCTTAGAACCTAACTAATAATTGTTCGTGGAAACCCCCGCATATTCGTGGAATTGCAAATATCTTCCGCAATTTTTTTATGGCTTTTTTCATGGCAATATATATTTTTTCACACTTTTAATGCGAAATTATTAATAACAATATAATTTACTAATTTTGTAATATAAATACTAACGTAAATTCAGCAAAATATCAACATAAAATAAACGCTATTGGCTGGAGGTTTGAAAGTAGCCAATCCGAGAGCGTTATTCATTGCTCCTCGCTGCTGATTGGCTGCTGCCCACAAGGCACTGTCTCAGGCAGATGCAGCTCAGCATCATCCAAGTTTACCGTGTGTAGCTATCTCAAGTGTTTCGCTGAGTGTTGTATTTTTTATTAAATTATTATTATATATTTACTTATATTTTTTAAATTATATTTTACGTTATATTTTGATGTTTATAGGCATTTTTATGGACCACGTCCAATATTCGCGGTTTTTTACTCTTTGCGGGTGCTCTAGGAACGTAACCCCCCAAATACCGGGGGACAACTGTATACAATTTTCACTTTCTGAAATAATTGACAAAAAATATTGAACTCTTCCACAATATTCTAAATTTTTGAGATGCACCTGTATATTACTGTATTATGTTCAAACACATGATAACCATTTTGATAATGCTAAATAAGAAAAGTATACACTATTGGAAATAATCATGGAAACAGAATATGAGCAACTGCAAAGAGATGTATATAATACACACAATGCAGGAATACAAAAACAAAATACACTGTACAGTGCATTAGTATTTGGTATGAGCCCTTTGCTTTATACAGAGCATAACAACTTGCTTTCATGTTCCCATACAGCTATTCAATGTATGGCTGTGGAATGTTGCTCTAGGTATCCTGTACTGCTTTCCACAATTCATCCAAGGTATTTGTTTGGTTGCCATTTGACTTTCTCAGTAGCATATAATCTCAGTTTTGTTCATATCAGGACTTTGTGCAGGCCAAGACATCCTTGTGAGTGTTCCATCAGCCTTTTTTTACATTTCAGATAGTTTTTCACCATATTTGCTGCATGCTTGGGGGTCATCATCATGAAGAAAGCTGATTCTGTGCATAACATGATATCTTCCTGAGGGAATGGCATGATGGCTAAAAACTTATCTGTAATTTTCGGTAGTCAGTATACCTTCAATATTATGTAAATCTCCAACACTCTTGGTTCAATCCACTACCATGTTTCAGTGACTGTTATACCACTCCAAAGTCCACCTTTGAAAAATTTGGACTCATCTATAAAGAGCACCTTTTTTCCAGGTTTGTTCATCCCAGTTTTATTTCTACTGCCCTTTTTGGGCAGCTATACATCCAGTGACACCACTTTGGGTAATGTGTATCTCACTGTCTTGAAGAAAATGTACAGCCATACTTGCAGAAAAGTCATTTGCAAGATCTTCACTAACTCATTGATCATGTAGGTACTTAACATCTTTTTTGGAGAGTTTGGGCATTCTTCTTTGACCACGTCTATTGTCAACAGTATCAGTTTTGCACAAATCTCCTCAGAGACTTGCATACAACTCCTGAAGCATGAAATCAAACTGAAATCTGCTGTATCAAGTAGTCTTCACTAGCTAAGAGTTTGATTTCTACACACTTTTTATGTAATATTTTCTTCCCAGTAGCCGCAGTATTCACCTGTACTTTCGTAGTTGTGTGGAACTTTCTGATTGCTTGTGGCAATCAATCACAGTGTGCTACGGAGTATTTCATCTTTACACAAGATGTGATTCTGTCATGATATTTGCACTTTATAACCAGTTTTTCCATAATTATTTCCAATACTGTATATCTAAATCATACTAAATAATGGAATCTTCTCTCTCTTTCTTACTCATTCATCTTGTTTGTTTTAAGAGTATAATAGTGTTTCTTCCCATTCTAAATGTTTTAAAATAAAAGTCAATTTTTACATTGAATGTAAGTAAAAAACAAATCTTTAAATCTTTAATTCTGAATGCAAATGTTTAAAATTGTATGAAAAGTAAGCATGAAAAATTTAGTGTGGTGAGCAGCTAATAATTATTTTTTGTCACAATCAGAAATGACCCATAATTCAATCATGTAAACCTTGGACTTACTCTAAAGCAGTGATTCTATGAGACAAAGCAGCCAGAACACAAAAAAGTTTGAAATCTGTTCCATGGTTTGTGTTGTAACCAGTCATTTCTACAATCTGAAAAAACAAGCAAAAGATAGAGATACAAATTTTATTGTATTTAGTCAACCTGAAATAGGCAGATGATCAAGTATGAAATTTCTCAATTTTTCTTTTTTTTGTTAATTTTAACATGGGGCAAAAAGAGGTTATCAATATGTAATCCTAAACCTGACCTAATTTTAAATTGCAAAACCAAAAGATTTCAAAAATATTTTAAAAAAAACAACTGAATTTTAATAAAATCAAAATTAATGACAAAACAAGAAAACATACCTTTTTTAAATATTTCTCTTCTTTCACTGTCAACTTGTTGTTGACATGATGCAAGGCAGTCACTGTTTTTGAAGCTGTTAGCCATCCAATATTTTCTTCATCAACCTACAATGAATTATAATCACATACATGATGAACTACAGTACATCTGTGTACATATCAGCTGCGACAAAAATAGATTTTGAAATATTCAGTGCAAGAATTATTTGATTGTTATTTATCATATGCTATTCAGTTTTATTTTATATGAGAAGAGCTATTAAAAGCAACAGAATCTAGATTTGAAAAACTAATAGTGAATATTATAAGCAAATAATTGAATTAATGAATCATTCAATTTAATATTGAAATTATTTATACATTTGAGACCCAGTCCCCAACTAAAAAGGGATTACAAGTATTCTTTGTTAAAGGAATTCTAAAATCACAATCATTTGTTACATAAAATTTTAATTTCACTTATTTAATTATTAATATCTATCTATGTACAGAAAACATACCATACTGTAATCTTTGTTAAAAGAATTGTGAATAATTTATGAATTAAGTTCACTGTAACAACTTTATGGCATGGCACTAATTGAGCAAATATAAAGGTGATATGGATCTGTATTTTTATTGAATGGCTCTCATGGAGACTTCAGGGTGAAGTTTTAAACTTTTTTAAAAAAAATTAGATACACAAAAGTTAGTCACCACTCATTTTTACCACCAGAAGCTTAAAATCATAACAGAAAAATAAAATGGCTGGGTTTAAGTTTCATTTTAGTGTATAAAAATAATGCCACAACACCAGCAACAACAGAAAATTGTGCCAGCTTTAAGTTTTAGCTACATCTAAAATCTATTCAGATTTCTCAATTACTGTAATCAGCTACTGTTAGCTAATTAAGCCATCTCGATTTTAATAAGTTGGGAATATATGGTTTTAAATATATTTTTAGTAGTTTACACATTGTAACGTCTCATTTAAACAGATGCTAACACAAATCACAAAGAAAAAAGTACTTTAATATTTTATAAAAAAATATATTCATAATTTATTTTGCTAAGAAATTACAATATACTTTCTGTCCAAAAATATATGCTAAAACAAAGTTAGAAAAATTATTGCATAATGAAAATATAAAACTGAATAAAAGTTCATTTCTAGTGGTATTAAAGTAGCCTTGAGAGATTTCAGTTCTTTTGAGTAATAACATAATTTACTGCATCTTTCCATATCTTCCATGAATTTTTATGACAATGTTGTAAGCAGTTTATCAAGATTTGAAAGCTTACTCAGGGCCATTGTTTGATGTTTCTATTAAATTTACTTTAATTTACAATAATAATTGTGATCTCTCTAAAACATGTTGTTTTGGATCTTGCATATCTTATTTGAAACAAATTTTTATTCACTACTAAAGTAAATGATAGACCACAAGCCATCATTCTCAATAATTTTAATTTCAGTTTTGAACAGGAAAACCATTATTTACTTACAGCATCAAAGGTATGTTGGTAGATTTCTGTATTAGATTTGTTTAAAATGCAGTATTTTTCAAGAAAGCCATCTAAAAGAAAAATAGAAAGTAGGTTACAATTTAATGAATATTCTGTTTTAACATACCAAACTATTAACTCTACTTGGTAATTTAAAAACACTACATATCAATTTTAACCATTACTGTATCTTCAGTAACAGAACAAATTTTATTTTATTTAAACAGTTTCAGGTTTCCTGTCTGGAAAGTGACAAATAGGAATATTCAGAGTGCAAAAAACCTTTAAATCTCTACACTGCCCCTTTTCAAAAAAAAAGAAGTGCAAATCAAAACTATTTTGAAAAGTATTTACTCCTTTTGCTTCAATTACCATAGTTGTTCAAACATTCTAGAAGCTACAAGGTAATCAGAACCATTTCCAAATTTATAGTTTAGCAGACCTTTTATTTTATGTAAACTTACGATTTGGTAATATTTATTATGATACTAGTGTTGAAAAGCTGGTCTAAATCATCTTTTACCAGAAAAAAATTTTGAAAACTTCAATTATATCATCTCAGAAACATCTATGTGCTGAGGAACTGTATCAGGTCCTTCAATAACATCAAGATAAGGAACTGTTATCTTGATCCATGCTACATGAGGAATTTTCAGAAAACTGCAGCACATTAGTTAGACAATAATTTCTAGAAAATCTATGCTGTTTTTATGCAAACTGTTTTCATCTGAGTAAACTAGATTCTCTTTAATAATAACTTTCAAGAAATGTACCCACAATTAATGTTAAATTAATACATTCATAATTATTTAGTTTCACTTACAGCCCTTTTTAAATATTAGAGTAAAATTCACTTTCAACTCAGATGGAACCATTTCACTACAAGATGATTTTTTTTTTAAGGAATAACACACATATTAAAATTTTTATTTTATTATAATCTGGGTTGAATACCTTAGGACCCATTTCTTTACCTATTTTAATTTGGTGAATCAAATATTTTATTTGTTTTCATTAATATTCATATTTCTGATATCTACTAGGAGATCCATAGATAGCCCTCCTGAGTAAAATATACTGAATAAAACAATATAGGGATATTTTGTTTGGGAACTCTTGTATGACTATTTACATTCACCTTGGACATTGTAGGTATCATATAAGCCCTCAAATTATTGTCAACCAAAGGATTGAGTCATGTGATAGTTCTTTTGCTTCAAATGTTGTATGCTCTTTGTTTCTTGGTGGAATATACCTGCAAAAGTCACATGCTATCAGGGGATTCCACATTTGCATAACTGTCAAATTGGATTATAAAACCTGGGGAAAATGTTCACATAATTAAGTTAGCAAACATCGTGATTATCAGTGATGATCTACTGATGAATAGGGATATCCAGCTATAACTAGGCTATAAACCAGAAGTAGACAGATGTAGCTGCTGAACTTGGTGCAACAGCTGACTTTGGTAGATGTACAGCATGATTGGGTTTAGCTCACAAAGAACCTGGCAGAAGGTTCCACTGGCTGTCCTGATAACCATTATATTACTTATCTGGCTCAACATAACACCATCTCAGCACATTCATTCAAAACAAAATGTGGCAGGTCCAGTGGACCTGTATCTCCAACCAGACTGTACAAAGTCAGCTACACTATTAATCTACATCCTAGGTGTCAAATATTTCATACTTCCAACACTAGCACACCATAGGGCAAGATTGGAGTGGGCTAGGGTTCATTTGCACTGGACTTTGCAAACTGGAACCAGGTTCTCTTCTCTGATGAGAATAAATTCAGTCTTCACTTTGTTGTTTGGCATGTTTTTCAAAAACCAAACCAAAGTAATGGCAACTGTAAATGTTAAAGAGGAAATGTTATTTGTGTTCTAGTCAGGATACTGTGCTATATGAGCACAAAAATGAATTCTCTTTGACAGAACTCAGATCAGTAATAGAATGAGGACATTAGATCTGTTGTTATACCATTTTTACATAGGTATAGTAATCAAAACATTTTCACAGATAATGCATGGCTTCATTGTGCAAAAATAATCATAAATCATCTTCAAGAGGAAAATATCTGTCTTCCATAGCTTGCTTGCTCCTTTAACCTAAACCCCATAGAAAATGTCTTTGATAAGCTCTCTATGCACTGGACACTGACCATATCTTCCTGGGACCATTCTGAAACTGACTTGAAATAAAAGTAGAATGCACTGGCACAAGCCTGCATCAAACATGAATTCAACAAAGCAGTATGCAAGACAGGTGCAGTGTTGTAGTGCAAGCCAAAAGTGACCATACATGCCACTAAAGCTCATGACTTAAGGGTTTATAAGTAGTGACTCTTCATTGTCAGAATGTCACTAAATGCAATGAATAATGTCTACATATTGTGCAAAGTAAAGTATATATAAGCAATACTTTATCTCCAATAAATTTGTACAATTTATATCATAATATCCCATTATTATTTTGATCAATGCAATTGTCGAGGATGCTAGCTGCTTTCCATACATCATCATTTCTCTTGATATTAAGGAAACTAAGGTTTAAGATTAATGTAGTGTATTATTAGTGTTCTGATTAATCAATAATTTACAACTGATTGAAAGATCTTTGTTACCAAGTACTTAATTATTACTATGTATAAAGGATATAATGCATATTACTTTATTGGTTCTAAGTGGTGCCCATGTTTCAACAGATACTCATCCCCTACTTCAGCCAAAATCCTATTTAAAATGCTCATAATTATTTCCAATAAATGCTCACCCCCTTACAAATAATTTGGTGCATACTGAAGAATTTTAAATGTACACATGATGAAACATGAACATTGCATTTGAAGATACTAAAATCAGTTCTCTGTTTGAATGAGATGTAGCTAGAGCAACAGTGTCACAATAAAATCTACAATAATATCAAAAGGTTACCCAGTAAAGTTACATCTAGTGAGAAATTTGTTAGAAAATTGAAGCTGATTTGTGCTCGTTTTTTTTTTTCATTTTTTTTCTTTCTTTAAAATTTTCCTCCTCTCAGTGACATTTCCAGGCCAGTTAATTTTTCAGATCATGTGTTGTGATTTTTTTTTTTCCTATGTATCACTGACATGAAAAAGCAACTATGAGTAAATTAGCTTCAATAATGTTTTAATGTTTTTCTTTTGGAGATGCCCTCATGTAATTTAGTTCTTACCTAGCAATGCATCAGTTGTTGTTGCTGATCATAGGTTTGGGTTTCATTTTCAGTTTTCAGAAAATTTAATATTTTTTCCCCCAATAGTTGTCCATCCCAACTTTAGAATTTTGAAGTATTCCAATAAATTCCTGGGTGACAGTTAGAACCAATGAGGTATATTACAGGGTTATTCAAAAAGAATGAACCAATTTCATGACGCATTACTTCATTTCTCAAGCATCGTCATGGAATGAGTCAGTGACCATTTGAAAGAGGAGTTTTCTAAGTTTTGATTGGCTGCCACATGGGCATGTAGTTGCATTATTCCTCTGGTAACATTCAGTTGTTTGTTTACCCTCAGAATGGCGAGTCCTCAGCAAAAGGCATTCTGCGTTCTCAAGTTTGTGAAAACAAAATCAGTTGTCACGGTGCAGTGTGATTTTTCTTATGGGGATATGTAAAAGATCGCGTTTATGATCCACTGCTTTCCACTAACCTCGATGACCTTAAACATCAAATAACAACAGCGATCAACTCAGTTGATCGTGATATGCTGATATGCATCTGGGAGGAATTCTCTTATCGCATTGATGTTGCCCATGCTGCAGGTGGTGGCCACAATGAACACTTGTAAGACAGGAAATAAAACTTGATTGTGAGTAGAATACTTGTGACTTAGCTGGAGTTTTCTATTGCTTTTCCTTATTAAAATATTGCATAATGAAATCGGTTCATTCTTTTTGAATAACCCTGTATATATAACTATAAATGTTAGCTGTTATGTACTGTGCTTAAAGTAAACTATCTTACAATCTTCAAACTTGAAATTATTCTGCTCTGCTGTCTTCTTAGCAGGCTCGAAATTGTTTAGTTTGCCAACCATCATCATGTACTTCTGCTGTATCCTTTCAGCAACATCCTGATTTCTGAAATAGGAATTGATTTTTTTCCTTTCCAGTTTTCGTTTGGGGGCAGAAGCTTTCTTTGAAATAAAGATTCCAGTTTTTGGTACTTTTCTACCATATGAAGCAACTATTTCTGGTTTGGATTCATCAGCAGATGGTAAAGCTGGAAAGTCCATGTCTGCACAGGCAGTTTCTGAAACCAACAGGAAGAAGAAAAAATCTTATTATAATATTTAAAATATTCCTTTTTAAATTAATTAATTAATTTACTTTTAGCACCCAAGTAAAATTAAGAGAAATTATTTTGCAGCATCCATGCTACCTGAAGCAAATGATGTGACATAATGATCTCATCAATTTAGTGACCAAGATAAGTGAATGATGATGTTTTCTGAATTGGTCTCAGTCAAAGCTAGTTTTATCTGAGATAGGAAATCTTACATAAGAAACATACCTCAAAGATAATGCTACAACTACTACTACTACATGTTCACTCAATTTTTCAACAGGCCTTTTATTGATGGATAGGTAAAACAACTCAAAGCCTCAGTCACAATGTCTAGCAAATAGCTAAAATACTAGGTTTAGGAAAAAAATTTTACCATTTCATTTTAGAATAGAGAAGCAGCAGCAAGTTTTCTATTTTTCAGTGTAGTTAAAGACATCTGGAGGTCTGCCAATTGTGTACATAGTAGGACATTGATGATGAATGCACCCAGTTTTTGGTCTATTTTCATGTTTTTTAATTGTACTTTTCAAACTTTTATATACCTAAAGACTGAAATATCATCAAGTGACAGCTTTAAATTACCAGAGTTAAAAAAAAAGTTACATAACAGTGTAAAGTTGTGACAGTCCATGATTTTCTCAAAATAATTATTCTGATATGGTAAATTTAGAAAGATAAAATAGTGGGCATATCCAAATAGAAATGGGTTAATAATCAATACAGTCTTAATTTTAGTGATGCTGATCAGGCCAGTAATAATATATACCTGAACCTACTAATTTTTTAGGCAGGATGAAATTAAATAGGTTAGCATTCATTTAACCCTCTCATATATGCAGGTAGCAGGTATGGTGCCTCTATTTTCATAAAACACAATTTTACAATGCATTCAGATAAAAGATAATTCTTTATCATAAAACAAAGATGACTGTAATGTAAAATTGTGACTGAAAAAATTGAATTCATGAGATACAATTTCAGGAAACAAACAGAATTACAAAAATAAATTTCAGATTATTCTGAGTGCTGTTACTTCACCCATTTTCAAACTAAAAACACTCACATTAATGAAAACAAAATTGAAATACTGCCAGTAATATTGCACATAACCTATTAATACAGGGGAGGAAATACAATATGCAAATGTAAAACCTTGGAAAAAAAAACATGCAACACAAGACTCACTCAAGCAAAAAATTCTGAATTCTTAAAATATTCTGAACTTATTTCTGTGATTCTATTTACTTTTACCACCCCTTTGTTTACATTTTTTTTTTTTAGTATATTTACCAGATTCTTGAAACACATTTACATCTTCCAGAACAGCTTCTTTTTCCTGTGTTAGAATTTTGACTGTGTGGAATAATGCAGATCCACCTTGAGTATCCTGTTTTTTGTCTCTTTGTCGTTCTTTTACATTTGAAGTTCTTGTAGAACGAGCTGCTGGGGGTTTCATCTAAAATTGTACACAATAGCTATCTTTATCTTAAAAATCACTTTTGTTATTTATAATATAAATGTAGTAAAATATATGCATACAAAAACTGCCTTTGTATAGATGCACACACACACACCCATATACATATTATGTAGGTCTATTAAAGAAACTAAACTAAACTAAGTGAATACAAGGTATTCAAATAATTAATAATCAGATCTAAGAATCAGCCATTACAGCAATGCTACTTCAGCTAAGTTTCATCTGTATATCCTTAGTACAATGTAATTTTGAAATAAATGTTCATAAAAAAAGGTTATATTTGGCATGTCATTAAACTTTAAATAGAAAATAGCATTCATTGTATTATTTAAAAAAAAAAACAATTCTGTAAATAAATATGCAAAGAAAAACCAAAACCCTACTAACCTTAACTTCTTTACTGCTGGCAAAACCAGAATCTTGACAATTTAAGTCAGGTATTGATAAAATATTAGATTGGTCAATGTTTTCCATTCCTAGCTGGTAGCTTCCCATTGGCAAATCTTAGATTTCAGAAATGTGATATATTATGAAAAAAAAGCAGCAACAACAAACAAAAGAGAAAGTGTTAAATACACATGAAAGCAAATTTAAGAAATAATCTTAGAAGTTACTTTGCATTAAATGCAAATGACATAAATCTTTTAAAAAACAACTAAATTCAGTAACATTTAAGTAAAACAGGAGTCAGAAATAGAGTTCATTCATAATACCTTTTGGAATTTTTACATGATGTAAATCCAGTTGGACATATGGATAACCTGACACCAATTAAACATCTCTCTTCCAATGAGTTATACCAACAGGATCTCATGTTAAATGTGGATTCTAAAAAAATCTTTTTTATTGCTCAAGTTGTTCAGAATATGAAAGTTGGCAGTATGATGAAAAATAAAAACAATTTTTCTGGTTCTAAGTAAAACAATCAAAACAAAAATATATCTGGAGCAAATTTTAAAATAAAATGTTTAAGTTAAAATTATCGAGAAAGGTAAAATTTTGTCTATTGGGGAATTGCTTTAAAATAAGCCAAAAACATAGAGAAAGGTGATAATTAAAAAATAAATTTAGGATAATGTTATTTTAATTTTGTCAGTCAACTGCATAAACCAATTTTTTAAGTCACACATTATCATATTTCTGAACTATGTACCATTACTTGAGAAATTCTGTTTATATTTCAGCACACACACAAAAAAACACTTTTAAAAGTTAAATCAGAAAGGCTGTATACTATTTAATCATACCCTTTAACATTTTCACTAACTTCTTGAATACCTTTTTCTGAATTTCTAAATGTGCAGTTGAAGTCACAGGTTAGTGTAGTGCATAGTGTGCTTGTTTATCATGAAGGCAGTAAGTCTGGTCTGTTTGGTAGTTAACTAGTGATGTGGTTTGTTTCACTCATCTGTACTCCTCTGAAAATTAGTACCATCTAAGAACATTAAATTTGTAGGCAGATGGAGCTAAAAAGCTATGTATATTTTGTTTTAAATCTTTCTAAAATGCTAACAGCTGACTAGACAAACCATTATGAGCCATATATCTGTATATTAATGGTACATCTTTACAATGCCAAGATTCTACAAACCTACTATATGAAGAGTGATGCCAACAAATAAAACATTGTATGGATTCTTCTTTAACCCACTGTATAACATCTAGGGTGCATTTGCACCCCAATACTCTTCAAATTCATATTAAGCAGCATAGGTTTAGCTATAGGAGCTATAACATTTAGTACCTTCCTCAGTAAAATAACCCTTGTGATAACAAATCCATATTGTCCAACCCCATGTGTTTTGCACTGTGACTATATCTGACTGAATATCCAGCCAATTCAACACAAAAATAATAAGTTCTCTGTAAATTAAAAACAGATGTAGAATATAGATATTAATTGCAAGTTCCTTTAAAATATAAAATGTTACTTTACTAAAGTCATTGGATGCTTGAGCATCAGCTGTCATGGATTTTTGCTGTAATAAAAAATTTTCTTCTTCTCCAAGGTGCAGGTCACTTAAGTTTCTGGCCATTGCTTCATTAGATTTTGCATTTCCAGAAATTTTATCTGATAATAAGAAGAACCACATTATATTTATCTTCTATGCAATCTGTTGATCAACTAAATATTTTTAAAATTAAATATTAAATGTTATCTCATATTGTATCACATTGGTTTGGAAAATGTTTATTTGTCAAGACTCCCATAGATTTTCTTGTCAAGCTAAAATTATGCGATAAATTTAGCCATGTACAATACATTCCAGAATCATGAGTAACTCATGTTTCCTGAAACAAACTCAAGAGTTAAATTATCTAAACGATAAATATGCTACCATTTAATGGCAGCTCAAAACTGTTAGCTTGACTTTATTCCTTTGAATTCATTGTTTAACTTTATTTAAATCACAATGTGAAAAATGACATTAACAATAAAAAATTTCAAAAAGCTTTAAATTTTTTTGTTACATATTTACTAACCTGCTTGTTAAAAACTGATTCACAATCATGTTGTGACAAAAAGCAACATTTTTTTAAGTAAAGAAATGGTATTAGCAAAAAAGAAGACCAATAAGAAATTGGTGAGAATACATTTACAAGAATTAGTTTCCAACTGAAATAATTACTTTTATTTTGTTGGTCTAACACCAGGGCAGAGATGTCGTTAGCACCATTATAAGCCACCTCTCCACAATCACTGTAGAAATCATTTTGTGGTGATACTGTTATTGCAGCAGCCACTTCAACAGGTTCTCAAATATAAATAAAAAAAAAATGAAAATTAATGATAGCATGAATTTATAATCAACAAGAAATGCTAAGATGCTATAGTTGGCAAATAAACCTATTTCTTTATGGCACAATCTGTAGCAAATAAGAACACAGGTACATTTTGACAAATTAAATATTTTCTATTCTAGAATATACTGCAAATTTATTTATTTATGCACTATATTCTAAAATTTATCTCCACTGTAAAAATCTGCGTATAATTTACATAAAAGTTCATAAAAGTAAAGTCATATTCTCTTGCAATGAGCATGGTTTTTATACTGTTTAGTTAGTATTTTAGTTGCCCAAGTACCTTGGTAAATGCTTATCCTATTAATGATAATAGGTTAAGCATTTTTATTATAAATCCATTGTGAGATTAAGTCTTTTCATAATTAATTAGAATTTTCACCAGTTAAAATTGAATTGAGATCTTTGTAAATTAAAATTAGCAATAACTTGTGATAATATAGCTAAATAAAGTTCAAAATAAAGCAATTCGTGAAAAAAAAAGTTAAATAATCATAATCTGTCATTTCATATACATAATATCTAACTATATACCATACTCAACTGACTTCTTGGATATTGCAACTGTTAACAGGGGTTCTTTTCTTATATTATGTCATGTTTTTAAACATTCAAAATTTTGTTTGTTGGTTGGCTTTTCTTCTGAATCAAATAAGCATTAGCTTGCATACCTGTGCTTTTAACTTATTCTGAAAATCTACTAACAATAATCTGACAATGTCAGTAAACAAAACTGCATTGTATTGCTTGCAGCAAAGATTTCAAAACAGAATATTTTCCAGACATATTTGAAATATATTATGTACAAAATCTACTGCCACCAACTGTAATTATATTCAGGCCTTGAAAAGGAAAATAGATTGCATCCTGAATTATGCAAATACATAGGAAATAATTTCTAGATAGAATATACATACATTTAACTTTATTTATGCACAATTAATAAATCAAAGTTATTATAATTTAAATAATAGATTTAAATACCAAATATTTATACTTGCTATAGATTAAATGGATTTCATTAAATAACAAGGGTCATTTCAATTAAATTTATTCTAATATATATTGATCATGTCACAAAAAGTTGTTACCAAGGACTTGTCAACAGCATGACATAATTTTGGCTTTTTTTAACCATTTATTGCACACCATGTAGATATGAAACAAAAATAATAAAAGTATATATTATCTATGAAAAGAAACAAGAAACAATCATTTTAAAAGAGGTGGAATACAATAAAAAATTCATTAACAGATTATCTTCTAGAAGTAATCTCAGGTATGTTAGGATTCATGATAGGAACAGTAATAACAGGCTAGGTGAGTAGCCTTTATCTATCCTCTCTTTTTTTATTGCCTTCTCCCAATAGGTCTTTTTTAGCAGTCCATGGTCTCTTTCCATCCACAATCAAAAGGGTTTTCTAGCAGAGTTTTTCAATACACACACAACAATGGAGGTCTATGCTATAGTTTGATTCAATAACAATCTAAATGTTTTTTTTTCCACAAGTATCTGAATGTTACCTTGAGTAGCTTTTAGTAGCTGATTAAGGTAAGACTCCCGCTCATCATTTGAAAATGGAAACTGTTGATTATTTCGCTTAATAGATGCATTCTCCTGAGTTAAAAAAAGCAAAAATGTAAATCCATCAAAACAATTTTCTTATAAAAAGCAATACTGCAGTTATGGTAGAGCAAGCTCAGTGGTTGATTTACAGCTGATCCATAATAAAACAAGGCTATTTTAGTCTAGAAAAGTTTTAAGAATATTCATTTAACACAATTTTTCATTGTCCATAATATCTAACTACTTACAATTTATCAGATTACTGAAGAAAAGGATGTGACTTTATAAGTTTACAAAGTTATAAAGCAAGGTGAAGAAGTAGAAAGTTTTACAGAAAAAATTTTACAGAAGGCTCATATAAAGAAAATTAGCAATTGATGAACCTTTTGAAGCTATATAAACATAGACCTCTTCTCAATAAGCAGAGTGCTTGCTCCATATGTCTACCAGGTGTTGACTGGAAAGCAATTCCTTTACATTTAACTGTAAAGCTTTAATCTATGAACTAATGTGACATGTGGAGGAAATTAGTCTAAAATATTTAAATTACTCCCAAAATTTTTCATATAGCAACCAGGTACTCATTTAATTCTGGTTTCCTAACTGTAATTATGCACAGCATTTATGTGAAATACCCTTGTGCCTCTTCAGACTATCTATATCTCTAACACAATAAAAACTCTCTCCCTGTCACCATACTCTAAGATAATCTAATTCTTTAAAAAAGATCTATAAACTTCTGTTGACCTGCGAGTATTAGTCTATTGAATGTATTCAGAAATATGCTTGCATTTTTTTCACTTTTATGTTGCAATTATTTCCAGTAAATTCACCATAAAATTCAATATCATTTTCAAATTTCAGAAGACGATTGCAAAAATATCCCATATTTCTGTACAAATGCATCAACACACAAAGAATTTATGATGCTAATCCTAGTATGTTACAACTTTAATAATATTTACAATAAGAAAGATAGAAAAGAAAGGATTGCTCCTACGTTTAGTTCATGAAGGGGACTTTCAAAGCACTGCATTGTGGAAAAACATTTCTTTAATTAAAAACTTGTTCTGTGACTCCCCTCACCACTGATTCAAATAAGAATACAATGTCTTTCACCAACAGCTTTATTGCCACCACCATTTTTAAGAGATCCAGAGTCCAACCTTAAGCACTCTCTAGCATAAATAAGAATGATGCTGAGAAGCATTTTAATTTCACGAGTGCTGTATACTCAATTTTTAATGCAATATTTAATAGCAACAATTTGCCATATTTCATTTTGTGTTTGGAGATGTTAAATCATAATATTTTTAAACATATGATGGTGCCAGCAGAGTTACTTCATATTTTGCAAATACTTTGCAAGCTTACAATGCTTCTTTCAAAATTCTGCTGTTTCAGTTGCTTCTGCTGCTGGTGGTATTGCTGATGTTTTTTAAATCTATCACAAGGCTCTTTATTCTCTCTGATAATACCTGAACCTGTTAACCTACCCTGGTAAATAAAAATAAAATAATAATAATATTAATAATAAACAATGTCCTCCCTAAAAATGCTTTAAAAGCAGTAAATAAAATATAAATGTATGATTTATTCAACTTCAACCCCTGTAATGATTACCCGAGTATTACAAAAATACAAAATAATCACAAAAAACAAGACAAAAAAGTACAAGTTAAGCAATTTTTGTTAGTGCTTTACATTTTCGTCTAAGTTAGTTAATCATGCATGTACTGCATTTACATAACCAGGGGTGGACTGAGCCATCGGTCAATCGGGCACTGCCCAAGGGCCCATAGCAAGAGATTCCCATATAAATTTTATTAAATGAATACTCCAATATACTCCAGATGCAGTCTGAGACAACTAATTTTTAAATTTTTTTTTGAAATTGACACCCCCAAACCGCCCTCCCCTTATCTGGCACTTTGTAGCCTCTGACATCAGCACTAAGGGGCCCAGTGAACAGTTATGCCCGAGGGCCTATAATACTCTCAGTCCGCCCCTGTACATAACTATATTCCTTACCACAAAAATATAAAAAGCAGTATACAAGATATTAGTTTAAAATGTTTGATCTGGTATCTCAGGTTTCATTTAGTCCAGTATTTCCCAACTGGGGTCCAATGGGTCCACAGCACTTGGGGGGTAAAATAGGGGTGAACAAAATTTAATGGGTTTGTGCCTCTCTTTGAGGGTGAAGTGAGGGCCAAAGGTATAAAAATGCAATGCTTATGTTGCTTGAAGAGGCCCTTTCAAGCCTGATCTTATATTCATCAGGTATTATTATTATTATTATTGTTGTTATTACAAATGCGAGAGTGCTGCCTGCTTCTGTAAAGGCGGAGATGCATGCCTACCAAAAACGGTGTTCAAATTCAAATATGCACTGAAAATAGTACTCAGCAACAGCATTGCGACGACCATGAATTCTTGGCTATGGCAAGTCAGCCTGTTCACAGGCATGGTGGTGTAGCCATCAGTCACCTGATTATGTCATAGTCCCTCCAGGTCAGCTTATCCTGACATCACCGGCCTCAGACAGCATCACGTTGTTCTACCACCAAAACAATACGCACTGCTGACGGTGGCCAGAGACCGGAAGTCATCCCGCTACTCTGGACAATCGACCTGGCGGCAAAAGGCCAGGAGCCGGATCTTGGACTGGTACACGGTGGGACTGGTGCGGTTGGGCTGTACTCCCATTGGCTGGTACCACTGGGAGTGGAGGCTAGAAAAGCTGGATAGGGACTTCATGGGACGAGCGAACTGAGTGGTATACCTATATTATGGCCAGCTCAGCTAAGAAGAAAGTAGTACGTAAGTACTCAGTTGAATATCTGAAATATGGCTTTATCGCCTTTCCACCTGACGAGAGACTGCCGCTGTGTTTACTTTGTGATCAGACTTTATGCAATGATTCCATGAAACAGGCAAAACTGGATGTAGATTTGCGATCCAAACACGGGGAGCACACTGATAAAGACCTGCCTTTTTACCACGATCTAAAGGCTGATCATGAGAACAAGATGCAGGCTCAGAAGACCATACTCTCGATGTTTAAGTCACAGACATCCATGCAAAATGCAAGACTGGTCGGCAGCTATGAAATGTCACTTCTCATCGTTAAGTGTGGAAATGCTCACACAATTGGCAAGGATTTAATCATGCCTGTGCTGCGTGTGTTCACAAAAACTGTACTGCAAAGATTGGATGATCCTGTGTCGATTATACCTCTTAGCAACAACACCGTCCAGCACAGAATCGATGAGATGGCCTCAGATGTGGTGGATCAACTTGTTTGTAAGCTTCAACAAAGGTCATTTACCATTCATTTGGATGAGTCAATGGTGAAGGACAGTCAGAATATTCTTCTTGCTATACGTTCATTACATAGAGGCAGTTGATTTCAGCGAAGAGATGCTGTTCTGTCAGTCATTTGAGACAACTATGACTGCACAGGACATATACCAGCTGTTCATGAAGTTTTTTAATGACCATGACATTCCCATTGCTAACATAGTCTCAGGTGCTGCTGATGGAGGGAGCACTGTTGATGATGGGGAAGAGGAATGCATTCCTCTAGTTACTGAAGAGAGACAACCCTGCTTTGATCTCCATGCACTGCATCATACATCGCGAGCATCTCATTGCCAAAAGTCTTTCCCCTGAGCTCAGTGTGATTGTGACAGCAATCATCAAAGTAATCAACCACATTAAAGCCAACCCGAAAACAGAAAGACTTTCCAAAGTGTTCTGCAGAGGAGCAGTTTGTAAGGTTGCTTTCCCACACTCAAGTACGCTAGCTTTCAAAAGGACCATGCCTGGAGCGATTTGTAGATCTTTATGACGCCATCGAACCATTGCATGGTGAAGATGCAATGGCTATGACTCTTTATCTCACAGACATTTTTGACAAGCTGAATACTTTGACCTGCAATCCTCAAGACCATTATTGAGTCCAAGTGCAAGAGTTTTGGCTTTCTGTCCAAGTTAGAGCTGTGGCGAGGAGATCTGGGCAGGAAGGATTTCACCAGTTTCAGTCATTTGCTGTACTGTCCAATCAGCAACCGTGTTTTGACAGTAATATGTGACCATTTTGCCTCACTGATCACTGAATTCAAGGCCAGGTTTGCAGATTTGCAAGCGATGGATTTTCCGAACTGGTTGACACCATTTCTCTGTCAACTTGATGATGTTGATAGGTGTTACCGAGATGAACTGGCAGAAATGCAGCACAATGACTCTATGGAAGTCGTTCATAAAATGAAGAAACTAATGATGTGGTTGACTGATGAAGCTAGAACTATCCAGAGATGTCAAAAGCCGCAAGAAAGATGCTGCTTCCTTTTCCAACATCCTATTTGGTAGAATGTGGATTCAGAGCCATCGTGGACATTTTGACCAAGAAGCGAAATAGGTTGGACATTTGTGATCGGGGTGACCTACGACTGAAGCTGACTAAACTGGAACTACGTATATCATTTCTACTCAGATGTCATCAAGCGCAGAGCTCTCAATGAATTAAATTCTAAGCAGTTATCCTCAAAACACAATGTATATCAGTGTGTTAATAAAAGTTTTCAACAAAATATACATCCCTTTTTTGGTGTGGGTGGGTGGGTGGGTGGGGGTGATTCAGTTGTTTCTGGTGAGAGAAGGGGTGCATGGCGGATAAAAGGTTGAGAAATGGATTTAGTCGGTAATGCAGTAGAAAATATAAGTGACATCTAAGGAATTCTAAAGTGATAAAAGGTCAAATACAGAGAAATTTTCTGAAAATGACATTTTTTGGTTTGATTGTTTTTATTTTTTTAATATAGAATTAAAACAATTAGAAAAGATTTATATTAAAAAGCAATAGTAATTTTTTTTTTTGTATAAAAAATAGCAAGGCAGGTTTTTAGGCAGTTACTAACTACATCTTGTTTACAAAATAAAGCAAATCAAAACTTACTGATTTTGAAATATGCTGTTTTTCACTTTTTGGAGGTGGAGAGACAAAGCTGAAAAAATCAGTGACAGATCTCTGTAATTAAAAAATAAAGGTGGACAATTTAAAATGCTTTATATTTTATTTATATTCATCAATAATTTGTTTTAAAATGGAAAATAGAGAGAGTGCGTGCGTTTGCATAAAAACAAGAAATTTTTGTTAAATTTAAAGTCATAGGCAACATATTAACTGGTATCATTAGTTTCAATGTTTAACCTTTCATATTTACTCAAGATTTAAATAATTTAAGAGCCTAGTAATGTAGTACTGAAAGTATGTATTATCGAGAACCAAACAAAGCACCTATTGTTTTGTATACACATGATTACTTAGGGTGCTCTAAGTATCAGGTGGTTATGTATTTGAGTCAGAGAAGTAGAAGATACTGAAGAGTGTCCACATAAATAATAAATTCTAAAAATAACAGCTTTCAATTAATCTGAAAAGTTGGCTGGCTATGTAGCTGTTTTGAATAAAAATTGAATTCCATGTACCAAAAACAATTGAATTAAAATGACCATCCATTCCCTGTTTCCTTTCCATTTTTGTTGCCAATTTGGAAAGTGGATGTTGTGCAATTATACAAAGTCCTGATTTGACATGCTGTGACTTCAAGAGTTGCATGCAGCAGCATCTCAGCAAACAGTTTCTTACTACATATTACTTATAATTTACTATTTATACAAAAAAAACATCTGATAAATTAAAAACTGACTTCAGGACTAATATCTAAACATATCCTCATCATCAGGTCTCACTGCTATGCTATATCAGAGGTTTAAAAAGACTAAATAAAACAATGTAAGCTAGCTCATATTATCAAACATAAAAGTAAGATGTTTTAGTTCCATTGTATGTCATTAGTCTGTCCACATCATAAATATGCTAAGCAAGTGTGGAATCCTTTGAGAAATGATACTGAGCAGATGGTGACCAAGAATATAGCTCAATGGCCTGCTGTGACAGTGACACTAAATTCAATTTTCAGTGTTAATCAGCTTGCTTTTGTGAACATATCTAAATTTCTTCTCACACTTTTGTACCTTGTATCATCAATGGTTTCCTGTGATTTTCTCCCACATTTACCTCATAGGGAGCAGGAATGACAATAATTGTTAATGGTAATTATGGCACTATGTAACTTCATCAAATAAATGTAGTTATAGACAATGCTTATAAAAAGAAAAGGTATTGATTTATTAAAGATAGTTCAACAAAAATTTACTAGAATATTTCCATGTTTGAAGTATTTGAAATATGCTAAACAATTTTAAAATATCAAATATATCAAGTTTGAAGTTTAGATGTTTAAAAAGAGATCTATAGTAATTAAGAGTTTTGAACACATGGAGAGAGGGATATTTTTTCAGCTACTAATATTATTGGTCTTAATTACAAATTAACTAAAATTCTAGTATGCCTACATGTCAGAAGATATTTATTTTTTAGATAATAGAATTGTTAGAGTTCAATAAATAACCAACAAGTATAGTGATATTATTAATCAGTTTAAGAAATCATGCAGATGCTTATTTAATTTTCCTGCAGAAAAGGGCATTGCATAAGCCATGATGGCTTCCTGCCTCCTTGTAACTATGAAACCAAAATGTTGCTTTTACACTTTTGTTTTTTTCTATTGTCATTATTTTAAGGATGTCACTGCACAAACCACTTAAGTAAACAAAACCATTCCAACAGAATCTTATCTCTTCCTAATGTTGCATGTCTGTAACACCTCTCAATTAAATATATATACATGATTTTTCTTGCACAAAATAGAAATAAAAGTACACAATGATAGTACAATCTGCTTGGATTCATGCATTTGAACCTGATTGTACATAAAAATCATTTAAAACATTAAAAACATCTTTGGATATCTATTTATGCTAAAAATGTAACAAATTAAAATCAATCAAAAAACCCAAACTTAAACTTAATTTACCAAATATTTTAGATGTTAATGCCACCCTTTAACAGTGTCTAACTCTTGCTGGTGCTATTAAAGCTAATAAAGCTGTCTCTTTTCCTAATTCTATAAACTGACTAATAAGAATACATTCCTTTATGTTTTTCATTGGACAAGCTACTAATCACACTGTAAAATCACAGGCTCAACATCAGAAACCTAAAATATAGGATTCCTCACATTTAATTTGTTTCTGATACAATATTAAAATTTTGATTCAATTTTTTTAAAATTTTACTGATGAGATATTAAATATTAAATGTAACTAACTTCTTTTTTCTGCATAGATGAAATTGTATTTAGGTAAAAATGATCATAAATATGTTACATTCCTTGTTTTTGGAGGATTTATTTATAATCCATCATTAACTAGGTTACAATCCCCATCAAACCAAACCGTCTGTATAATATTTTTTTAAAAAAATTGAAGAGAAAATGGCTATACTGTATAAGAGTTTGACATAATTATAGTAGAATCTGCTACAAGTACAACCCTAATAATCAATGATTCTTTCAGCCACTGCTGATTTTTATCCTAAATAAGTGAGTAAATACCAGTAAAATCTTTTTTTTTAAAAATAGAACTTGACTGTAATTACAGTATTTACAATAGCTCATATTAAAATATTTCCTTCCTAAATTAAATCTAACATTAACTTTATGAATTAACAAAAAAGATTAAATCAGCATAATACTTTAGTATGCTTAAATCTTGCCTTAACCGTCCAACAGGTATTGTAGACTGCCTGGATGAACCATAATGCTCTGAATATTTAATGCCTTCAGGCTGAATATCTTTGTTGGTCTTCATTTTCTTTCCTTTTATTGACACCATACTTAAGGGTCCAGCTCCTCCAGTGGTATCCTTTGAGACTGATTCATCTGGTTTCTGTGGTGTGGCCAATAAGTAATTCATTGGTTCTCTGTGAATTATGCACTCAATGGTTTAAGTCTTTCAATCTCTTGTCATAAAACTCTGTCTCAGCAAAGCTATAAACACTTTTCTAAAAATAAAAAAAAAATCCTATAATCCTGCTCCAAGTTCACTTGCTTCAAATTCCTGATTGTGCCATTTCAGAAAAGAAATTTCAAGAAGTTGTGACTGTAGACACATGGGTATTTGTCAGTACATCCAGTCATGTTTGGTACCATTATATGGCCTAACAGCTCTTAGGATTTTCGAATATCTAGGCATGTGGTCTGTATGCCTTTTCCAATGGATAGCTCTTTAGTAAAAAAAAAAAAATGATTTACTAGATTATTATGAATCACCTGGTTACTTACCCCCCATTATGTGTACCCTAACCACTTACATGTGTTCAATTAGTTTCAATAAGACCACTAAGAATATAAATCCCTTTTTCAAGCTACTTTGCAAGGCAACCCTGAAGTGTGTCAGAAACATAACATCATTAAGTTATATTATTTGAACATTTACTGTTCTTTCAAGAACCCTGAAATCAAAATAACATTGCCTAGTTGTTTGTTGCTATCATACAAAAATATGTCATAATTCAAACATTTTAATACAGAATATACTGTTATAAAATGAAATTTTCTAACTGAAAGGACATGGATAATAAACAGCTTTAGCAAATACTGTATATATAAACAAACTTCTCTGACTGAATAATAAATATCTGACAACAAAAAAAATAGGACTCCCATAAAAATTAGTAGGATAATTTTTGACAGAAAACACAAATGACAACCTTACAAAGCTACTTATTTAAGTAAACCTTGCCCTTTTTTTTATATTCATATTGCTATGATCTATGGCAGCCTTGTCTGCCTATTTTATTTATAGAATTTTTCATTGCTCCATTTTTTAGGCACAACTGCTAAGAAATTTTGTAGGGTATCAAATTAAAACTATTAAAAAGCAGTTGTGCTAAAATTAACTGATACTATCGCTTATAACACAACGAATAAAGTTAATTAATGTGATTCTGTTGTTAAATTGTCAACAAATAATTTTTCTGAATGTCAACTGCACTAATATACAACCATTAGGATATATTTTCCAGCAAATACTGTAGTATACAGACAGTAAAAACTACACTTTGGGTAATTAATATATCAGTATAATAACAATCAAAATTATAGTTAGAACAATTATTTACATTAAAGTCTGTATTTGTTACATTTATGAAATTCTGGGTGTGCATTTACTTAAATGAAGCAACTGATAGGTGGAGTGGCACATGGTTTAGTTTCTAAGACCACAAATATATCTTGATTTATTTAGATAATGTTGACAGAGTAATGGACATAAATATAAATAATTTAGAAGATAGTGAAAATGATGAAAATAAGTTTCAGATGAAGCCAAATATTTTACTAGATCAGTTGGTCAAGTGGAAAATGAACATTAAAACTAAACAATGAAAAGTTATTCTAAAAAGAAAAAGGAAAATTTATAATTATTATATTTAATAGCATGGACGACACTAAAATTTAAAAATGTAGTTTCAAAAAAAAAAATTCAATTTATGGGTTGTTATTACCACCAACAGAGCATAAATGTGAGAAAAAAAATGCATTTTGAATGCTAAAAGAGTTAATTAAATACAAGGAATAGTTAGCTGTTATCAGAATTAAACCATTTCAGTTCCTGTATGCAAGTAAAATGATGTTGGATATGCAGTGCATAATAATTGATAACATTAAGACAATTTCTTTATTTTAATTTTTTTAAAATAAGATTTATTACAATTCTTTATCTCACTCTCCATTTCACACACACACACACATGATTTTCTAAATTAATACTGCCAAGTTCAAGAATGGATACAGTTAACATAGATTTGATCATATTCTAATCTATTTGCTGTACAATTTTAGGTAATATGTGCATATTTGTTTGCATGCATAAAGTAGTCCACCAAATCATCAAGATTTTTCTTACAACATAATTTGTGTCACCTTCACTATACTAAATATCAGATACTTGTTGCTAACAATAACTCAGTTTGTTTCTTGACATAATTTTTCAGGTTTTTCAAAATATTTCTGTGATGGTTATTTTAAATTCAGGTTTCTTTTAAATGTACAAATATATATCTGATAATAAATATAAAAACAATATTAACTTTCTATTTTAAATGCAAAAGCTTTCAGAAAAAATCATATATATTTTGTATGTCAATGCTCTGATAATGCACAATAATCTTGGTGCTATGATTAACAGTCTGTTCTTCAAGAATAAATTCCAATAATGTATTCATATTCCTTTTATACAAGTTTCTTCCATAATAGTTAAGAATTAATTTTTTTTACCCTGGATACATTTTTCTCAGAGGTAATTTAAGTGCTATCTATTGTTACCTGAGAGTTTTAGGTGTATTATATAATATAAGCTAATTCAGATTTTAAAAAAATAAACTATCTAAAAAATTTCTCTTTTTTAGTTTCAAAGTTTAAAAAAAGAAACAATTTGAGCACAATTACGAAATATGAATGTATGCACTAGAAATTTATGAAATAAAACAGTTAAAGGATTTTTAAAAAATAAAAACTACATGCCTTGTTAGTTTCTTTTAAAATTTTGAAAGACAAAATATACAGTTTTTTAGTCAAAACTTAAACACAAATTTAAAGATTTTTTTCTGATTTTAGTAAATAAATTTTAAAAAAACCCTAAAACAGGGGAATTACAAAACTCCTTATATCTTATACTATAAATAGATACTTGAAAATGATTGGTCACATCCTTCCAGCCCTCTTCTCTCACAACAACAACAAAAAAAAACACAGACATGTTTACTACAAACAAAGCTGTTATAAATACTCGTATGTTGTTCACAAAAAAGAAGTTTAATTTAAGTTCATGAAATTCTTATAAACTGGCCATAAATAATTTAAGTAATGTCCATAAAAATTGCATGATTATTTCAACAGGAATTTTTTCAATATATGCCATAAACATTAACCAATTTTCTATTAATCCCATTTCATTAGAAATATATATTTTCCAGTGTTAAAAACCACAAACTGTGATGATGTCTTTAAATTCAACTTAATCTATTATTCCTAATTTCTTTAAAGAAATTTTAAATTTTGGCTACTGGGAATAATGTTTAAACTTAGCAATGTCAGAAAATTACTAAAGATTAAATTAGTTAAATAAAGTTTTTCCTAAATCTTTCACCCTTTAAACAAAAAAACAACATTTAAAAAATTGGAAAATATATATATATATATATATATATATAAAAGGATACAACTAAATGAATATTTTGATCTACACCTTAGTTCACTGTCAACATAAGAAAACCAAACTGGGGCACAAACAAACAAAATCCCACAAGAATAATTATGCCTCCTTTATATGAGATGCAAAAAAGGAAAGAGATGAAGAGAAGAGTTTTATGTCCATTCAAAACAGGCTTCAGATGTTTGATAAAAAAGATTTCCTGAATATGAAATTTGAAATTGGAGCATGATGTGGCCTGAATCTTAATTTCACCCAAAATTAATCTGTGATTTAAATTTAGAGATTTGATCAAAAAGAGATGGATATTCTCTGTTGGTCAGATGACCATCCTCTCAAAGAGATGGCAGACTGTTTTGCCTGCATAGATGGCCTGACACAAACAACACAGTAAAAAGTAGACAATGTGCGATAAGTTCAGGAGACGAATATCATCCTTAGAATTAAAACAAATCAAAGTTAGAAACAAGACATTGTAAAGCCAATGAATTTAGGTTTACATTAATATTAGGGAAATTGTGACTACAGAGACTGTCATGGAAAGGGAATTTCCAATCATTCTCAACTGCCATTTCGATCCATTAAGTTTATTGTAAATTTTTCATCCAACAGGCATATCCTGATTAACAAAAAAAACTACAGGGAATTTCTCTTTTCATTGCAATTCACAAATATTTCATAACAGTTCAGAAAGTATTGTAATGAATACTGATGCTGAAGTAATCTAAAACTGTATTCAGTATCTATGCATCTGTGTCTCTTAACCTGTAAAATATATAATACTAAAATAAGAATATATAGAAGAATGTATGTATCAAGCAAACAAACATGACTGCACTGTCACAGATTTTTGCCAAATTAATCTCAGTTTCAGACTTTTGCTGTTATGCACTTTTAATAAAATGTTCTTAATAAACTTTCTCATATGCACTAATGACACCAAGAATAACTTTCACCATGTTAGTAAATAATGTAAAATGAATTAACCTTTCCAAATGGAACCCACATTTTTAGAGCATCAATCCATGTCCATTTTATTTTTTCCTGCTTTGTTTCTGTTTTTAATGTTTTTTTTACAACATAGCTTGAAGATTGTATTAAATATCCATAGTTAATGTTACTGCAGATCTTGAAAGATTGGTCTTGCCATAGGTAGTTTAGTTTTGGATAGGGAAAACATTCACCCAGATCAGCATGGGGATGAGACTGCAAAATAAAAAGATAAAAACAAAAATGGAATAAATAAATATTGCTGCAATTGAAATAACAATAACAGTTCATTAATAGTTAGATTACAATAATTAATAAAGTAATTATTTTTAGATGAATGTAATTTTAATGAAAAATAAGTTGATAAAAATTAAATTTTTCCACAAGAAACAAAAGACAAAAACATTAGCTAAGTTTGGTTGATTGTTAGCTGTTTGGTTTTGGTGAGTCTGTGTGTGTGTGTGTGTGTGTGTGTGCGTGTGCATGTGTGCGTGCATTGCATTCGTGCAAGCTTTACTTTCTTTTTACTCATTCAGTTTCAAAATACAAAAGGAAAAACATCAAAGAAACTGTGTATAAAAATCATTTGCCAAGAAATTACATTCATCAGTCAATCCCCTTGAGAAGTGTTTTTTTTTCTTCTTTAAATAACAAGAATCCATGCATAAAGACATTTTTAAAAAGACATATTTCTGATGAGCTATTTTGATGTTTTGTATTCAGTACTTATTTTAAAACTTACACTGTAAAGAATTCCTTCAGTACTCAATACTATTCACAATTTCCATCATAATTCTTTTGCTTTTATAAGCCAAAAATACTAAGAAATTAAAATCAAAATATTTATTTGTTCACTTTCCAATTTAAAAAATGCAAAATTAATTTTAAAATAAATTGTTAATAATGTATAAAATCCGTATAGTAAATTGATATAGAATAAATAAATAAGAAAATCTTATTTATCTTTGTGGCCAGGTGGTTTATTAACCATAAGGATTTATAATGGGGTGCATAATCTTTTTCATAAGTCTTTGTTAATATGGGTTTCAGATATGCCTCAGCTAAACTAAATTAAGAGAAAAGATATTGTTCATAGATGAGTGGTGTTTGTATACAGAACCATAAGAATGCCATCTATTCATAAACTTAAAAAACAACATGCCACTAACATTGTTACAGTCTGGTAGCAATTTGTGATGAAAATAACAATTCTTTCATTATCAACAAATAAAGTAAACACCTAAAAAAAAGTTTTTTTTAAAATTTTGTTTGATTTTTTTTTATTTCGATTAAATATTTGTAATAATGTGTAATATTTAGTGTAGCCATTTAAGATCTGATGGATTGGCCAGTATACCATCTTTTATTCTCCTAAATACACATATAAACAGTTCTGAGTTATAGCCTGCAAATAAATATTGAAAAGTCAAAGACCTGAGCAATACAAAAGGAATAACTTTAGTTCATATTCTCATACTCTATAAATATTAACTATTACCTCTGGTCACTATAGCAGAGTAGAAAGATGCAGTTGTAAAGAAAGGCATAATATGAATTTAATTGATTGCTACAAATGATTAATATGCTATGAAAACTTTCATCAGCAGAAGCAGCAGCAGATCTTTAAAACTGGGAGGTGGGGAGGGGTCACTGACCAAAAATAGGAATCTGACGAAAAATTATACTTCCTTATTAAAAAATAATCTGTTACAAAAGTATTTAACTACTTTGCTTCATCCCCTAGCTGTTTCTGCAGTCACTGTTCATTAGTATTGTGAACCTAGCAAAACTTTCTACCCACAATAAGTATTACTCAGTGTAATTCATATCTGCTCTGATTAAGTTCTAACCACTCAAAACATCTGGTTTTTGTAACAGTTCCTACTATTTGATTTTAATCCCAATTTCACCTCCACTGAGTTTATCCACCAATTTTTGTTTAACTGAAAAGGTTAAAAGGTGAACTTAATAATTAGAAAGCAAACAAGATCCTCTAAAACAGTTTCTGAGCTTAGTTCTTTCTTTCTGACACCTGAAAAACACTAATGGTTCCTGCTGTTATTCTTTTTGAGATTGCTTATTTAGATTTTAATTTCCAAGTAAAAACAAAAAAAGAAAAATGAATTACCTTTTTAATATATCAAAACTGATGTTGGTGTAATGTAACAAATAGTTATTCAAAAACTTACATTACTAAAGCAAAATTTTAAGTATGGAATCAGAAAATCAGGGAGTTCTAAGAATTATCAATAAATTACATTGTAACTTGGAGCAAAACATTAAATTGACTGAAATTCAAAAAATAATAAAACAAAAGGTTCTTACACAGAGGTGGAAGAGGAAAGAAATAAGTCAAAACAGTCCATCCCCAGCAAATTCATCTCTAAGTTCTACTTTTAATGGATTGATGGCGGCTTTACAGACAATTGCAATCAAAAGAATATGAAGATAACATTCTACCCTATGTTCTGCGGCTGGAGCTACAATATATTTACTACTAATAATTTTTTTTTTTTTACAGTTTATTTTTTTCTGAGAGATTCTTTCATTAAATACAACCAAATTTGTACTTCTATAAGTGTCTCGTATATTAGTTAAAAATATACACGATAGTACAATATAGCAAAGTATAAAGAGACTTGACATAAGTAAATATCTGCTTAGATTGAAATAGTCAGTTCAAGTTACATAATAAGCACATGATTACAAGCTGGAAAAAACAGGTACTAGTCAGAGGAAGCCTCAGCCACAAAAGACAGCCATGCCACAAACAGGTTCATTGGAACTGATGAACTCTGAAGGGGGCACATAGCCGGTTAAAGGGAACAGGGTGAAGGCCAGTGGGAAATCTCCAAAGTCGTATTCTACTGTTAAATGTTAATTGTCCTTCAAAAAAGACTTCCGCCATTTCCAGTGGTCAAGAGGCCAATATTTCCAGTTCACTGCACAAGCAATGCAATGGCAAAAAGAGAGTTGAAGCATCAGAACTCTGCCATGGCCGGGACAATCACCAGATATTAATGTCATTTAGCAGGTGAGGGCTAAACTAAACTGATGAATGAGCTGTAATCCTGTAAACCAGGTTTGATGAACTGGTTCATACAATGTATCAATGTATTGCTGCCATGCATAACGCAAAGAACTGCACCACACAGTATTAAACAGACTCATATTTTGCCAGTGATATAAACAGAATAAGCAGCTTTTCTTTCAAACATTGACATCTATTTAGGTCAAATCTCTGTAGTAAATTATTAATACAGTGTTGTATAGTTCACCGAAGTTATAGTGGTTATGGTATGGAACTAATGAAGTTTAGTGTAGTATACTTATGTAATAGTATTGTATTGTATAATGAATTATAAAGGTCTGGTACTAACGTAATAATATAATATACTAAAGTTATGGAACTGCACCAATAATGTGGTATTGTTTACTAAAATTATTGTATGGTACTGTTATTATAGTATTGCATAGTATACAGAAGTGATAGTATGGCATACTGGAGTTATGACATGGTAGTAATGTAATAGTGTAGTGTAGCATACCAGAGGTATGGCATGGCATTATGGAATAGTGTATAGTATACTAGTGTTACCAGAGTTATGGTATGGCAGTAATGGAATAGTATAGCATAGTATACCGGAGTTATAGTATGGCAGTAATATAATAGTATGGCATAGTATACTTTAGTTATGGAATGGTATGGTGTAGTATCCAGGAGTCAGAGTATGGCAGCAATGGAATGGTATGGTGTAGTATACAGGAGTCAGGGTATGGCAGCAATGGAATGGTATGGTGTAGTATATAGGAGTCAGGGTATGGCAGCAATGGAATGGTATGGTGTAGTATACAGGAGTCAGGGTATGGCAGCAATGGAATGGTATGGTGTAGTATATAGGAGTCAGGGTATGGCAGCAATGGAATGGTATGGTGTAGTATACAGGAGTCAGGGTATGGCAGCAATGGAATGGTATGGTGTAGTATATAGGAGTCAGGGTATGGCAGCAATGGAATGGTATGGTGTAGTATACAGGAGTCAGGGTATGGCAGCAATGGAATGGTATGGTGTAGTATACAGGAGTCAGGGTATGGTAGTAACGTTGTTTCTGAAGTAATTGCGCTCCAATCCTGTAATTTTCCGCCAGTTTGCAGGAGATTTAAGAAATCCTGGCTGAACATATTTGGGAGACTGGTTGGCGGCGGGGAAGCAGTTGACTGGTTTCGACAGACAGCAGAAACAGCTGGTCACGCGAATGTCGTCCGACTCACCGTCGTCGCCAGCAGGGAAGCCGGGCTGGAGCAGCTGAGGTAGAGCGATGGAGACTGCCCGTTGAAATGTCTGGCGGTGGTTCTGAGTTTGGACCCCCCCGCTCCCTCCACCGCGGGCCAGGAGGAGGACGAGGACCCATTCCGCCAGCCGGTCCTGCCCCTCGAGTCCATGCCGCGCGCGTCACCTCAGTTGTTGTCGGAGAGCCGGCCACGGAACCCCCTCCCCACGGTCTCCTCCTCCTCGCTCTTTGACAAACGAACACAGGGGTATTCCAAGAAGCCGCACCCCGAACCCCCTAACCTCTCGCAAAGGTTTTCTCCTCCGGAAGGACAATCTGAAAGAACGTATCCATCAGCCGTCGATGTCGTCTGCACGCGACGGTTGCCATGGCAGTCGCGGAGCTCCCTCTGTCCGTTTGTTCGTTGGGTCTTGTTTTCCATACAAATTCTTTTGCGGTTTCGTAAAAAAATATTTTTTTTTTTTAATTTAAAAAAAAAAAAACCATTTGTAAAAAAGAAATTTAAATTCTAAATTACGGTTAAACTAATTTCAAGAAGGGGAAGGGTTTAATTCATAAAACCGAACTCAGTGATGCTTCAGCAAGTCACACCATCCCTCTTCTACCTCATCTCAATCGAGCATTTTGCTCTGATTCTCTATTATCACTATATATATATTTATTTATGAGTAGTATATGCGATGTTTGAGAGTGATAACGAAAGCCCCCAATAATACCACCCACCTGCACTTACTACACCTCCTACCTGTCTGTCTGTCTACCTGCACCGACTTAAGAACCGTGTCGTATATATATGAGTAGTATATGCGATGTTTGAGAGTGATAACGAAAGTCCCCAATAATACCACCCACCTGCACTTACTACACCTCCTACCTGTCTGTCTGCCTACCTGCACCGACTTAAGAACCGTGTCGGAAAACTCCACTTATTTAACAGTGCGAACATTTACACGGAACAAAGCATTCGACAATCGAATTTAATACTTTTGAGGTTTGGCACGGGATTGTCCTCTTCCTCCTCCCCGTCACAAGATTTCTTCTGCCATTACCGCAACCCAGGGAGAGAGAGAGAGGAGAGGAGAGGGAGAACTGAAAAGAAATTCAAAAACGGAAGCCATGGCTTATCACAGTGTCTCCCCTCACTACCTGGCCTCGGGGTCTAAGAGGCAGCAGCAGCTTGTGTTGCAAAAAAAAAAAAAAACTGATGATGATGTACTCTTACCCCCTTTGCTATTGCATTGTATATTATGAAGTAGGTCAGTGAAGATGCTCAAAAGTGTAGCGTCTTGTTCACAGACACCGAGGTGACTGAGAATAGTCTTGGACCTAGCCTGGGACTTGCTGGCATGACTGGGTTCTGCCAGAAGTAATGAGCCAGTGACTGTTCATTTCTGGGAAGCAGGAAAGAGAGAGAATGCACCTGGAAAAATCACACCTACTGGAAATTTTTTGGATGGCTGACTGGCAAAACTCATGTTATGCAACTTGCATTTTCGCAGTGGGTAGGATAGCCCTCACTTATAAACAGCTACTACCAGGGTTGAATGTAGAACCAGTCAACAAAATACTTCCAATGCTATAAACCATTGGCAACTTTCTAGTTCCTCCCAGCAAGAAAAGAAAGCTATTTATTTTAGACTTTTGCTATTTAAGCCTGTTCAGGCTTTGGGTTACTTTTGTTCCTCCATCCCTCAATGCTCTTCACAGCTGCAGGTCATAAATGTGGCCCCAGAAAAGTCATTTTCAGTTCATCTGACTAGCTCTGTCTGACCATGAAGAGAGTTTTCATAAATAATCATCACTCTGGAGGCTGGGAAGTCTTCCAACAAATGAAACTGTTCTTAAACATGGCTGTTTCTTTAGTCATTTTAATTGAACTTGCTAAACAAAACCATGAAAATAATTGCTTCATAGTGGCTTCATTTCTCCATAAAAGCATGATGGTTTTATGCCAGGTTTGTCACACCCATCCCTTTAACAAAAGACATGACTCAATTTTTTTTTATTTAAGAAGAAACTAGATATTCTAGCTGCTACAGCTGTCAAATTCAACATGGCTCCGACACATTCTCTTTCTATTGGTTCTGGGTGAATGGGGACAGAAAATCCTGTCCCATTCAGATCTATCAGATGTTCATTTTTAAGAAAAATTTTTACCATTTGCCCATCTATAAATCTATAATCACTTTTAGTAAATTGTTTTGCAGTAAAAAAATAATTGCACCCTTTATAACAATGGTATTTTTTTGAAAAATGAAATTCGTGCAAGAGCCAGCAGATTTTGCAGTAAGAATAATTCTTTTTTGGTTTAAACAGCATTAGAAAATTATTCAAATAAACAAAAGAACACAAATTTACTTCTTTGCAATGGAAAAGCTGGTGATGAAAGCAAAGCTTCAAAGTAAATGCAGGTTTTGCAAAATTACTGACTAGCTAACATATGGCTGAATTAAGGGATTTCAGAAAACACACAAAAAAGAAACTTGACGCAATATCTTTATATATATACATCTTTAGCAAGATGTTAAATGTGCCCGTAATTCATATAGTGGATTCTAGGAAGAGTCATCAGTCTCATTTAATTTTTCTAGTTGTTCTGTTTATTTGAAAGAAATAAGCTCAACAGCTAAAAATTGTGGAGGGGACAAGAGAAAGATTAATGTACATGTGTAATCTTTGAGATAAGACAAAGTTGCAAAAAAAGATATATATATATATATCCGGATATTAATGGTTCATACATATCATCGTAATTTTCCCCAGGATTTGTGTCAGACAGTGCTATTCTACCCATTCATTCAAACAATGTTAACGAAAGAAACCTTTTTCAGCAAAAATCATTTGTGAATGTTATTAGATTAATCAAAAAGAGAAAAGTAAATCTAGCATTGACTCTCTTTCCATTGCTAAGCTGAGTCCAAAGGTAAGCTAACAGTTTGGTTTATATAATTGCTACCACTGACCCATAAAGCAATTTCCACCAACACTCTCAACAACTGTGACATAATTTATTTTGCTCAATTACAATTCTATTTGTAAATTCATTATTTTCTTTAGATAACAAGCCATACTGACATTTAAACCAGTTCATAGCTTTAACCCCAAAGTATTTCTAACTGCCAAGAGCCAGAATAATTCGTGATTATCCCTTATTTTGAAAAACCTCTAACAGAGTTCCTGTTAAGTGCCTAGTACCCAAATCTAATATTTTTAATTCTTCAGCACATTCTAGTGAATCTATGCTGAATTCTCCCTAACACATCAATAACTTTTCTTAAATATGGAGTTCACACCTGCACAGTGCATTCAAGGTGTGGAAAAATTTAAATATACAGTTGGACTAAAATTTCAATATTGACTTAGCAACAGCAGCAGTTTCCAGGTTAAAGATGTGCGAGCAAGATCATCTATTTACTTACTAGCCCCTCTTAGGCAATAAAAATTGAAAAAAAAAAGTCTTAACCGGACAAAGGAGCATCAAGATTACACAATTCAACAAGGTATTGGATATTATGGCAGGTTTCTGTGCAAAGAGAACACATACATCTGGATAAAGATTCAGTAAAGGGTTGGTGTGTGTGATGAATTAAGTTGAGCATGGAAGGAAATTTTAAAAGATGGGGCTGTTTAGGTGGTCTCCAGGTTGGATAGTTAGTCAGTGAAATTCTTACAATGATAAAACGTCATGCGGGTTTGCAGTATCTGCAGCTTACTGCCGAGAACTGGCTTCGCCATGGTACAAACGCACCACAGAAACCCAGTAAATGCTGTCCATCATTAAGATGAGAGAGAAGTGCTGAAAAGGGGGCAGCCTCCTCAGTCTCTAGATCTCAACCCCCACCCAGAATCATTTACTTGTTCTGCAAATGATCTGAAGGCAGTTGTTTGACGGACAAACGTTTATGGTGCTTTTACGTGCTAATGGCAGCTGTTAACTGGCTTGCTTGCATTAGAGTGGTGCTGAATATCACAAGCAAAGTGATTAAGTTCTCATTACTAAAAAAACAAGCGCAGCTCACAAAGAAGCAAACAAAATCCACAACCATAACCGACATTACAGATTAACTAATTGCCTGTTGGTGAAGCACTTTTCTTAAATGGGAGTTCATAATTACGCAGCAATTTCTCTTCACTAGTGGCACAAGCAGGAAATTAATTCAGCAAGGAAACAGAACTCTTTCCCTTCTCGACAAACCTAAGTTTGGATGCTGAGAACAGTCATGGAGAAAGCAGAGGATGATGCTTTTTTTTTTGGAGGTGGGGAGGGGAAGAGTGTCTTGTGTGATGAAAATTCCAATATAAAACTTTATTATAACATCTTGTTAATGTCTGTATTTTCTAACAGTTATATGCTAGCTTACGTGCAAGATTACTAAATCGATCAGGTATGAAATAAGATATTTCGCCGATGTGTCCACAATTTTGGCTGACCGCCACTCTGTACACCTGGATTCAGCTCTCGTGTATAACAGGTGAAGAAAAAAAAACAACAAGGTTGAAGACGCACTGTTAATTTTTTCTTCTTTTTTTGCAGTGGTCTATCAGCTAAAGTCTTGTTGTTTGAGCTGCTTCATTCTCAGGTAGAGCTGTGGAATTAGCACGTTTATGTCTGGCCCGGACAGGGAACTGGCAGGTAATGCTTGCAGACGGTCCACTTGCCTTCTTATGTCCTAATGGGAAAAAAAAAAAAAAAAGGAAGGAAGGAAACCTTGATGAACACAAAAATAGATTAGTGGAAAGTGTAATATACTATACTTCTATTATGATGTATTATCACTCCTTCCTGACAGAAAGCCTAATCACAGTACATGATAGTTGTTCGGCAGATGACCCTTGGTACAACCCCATTAGTCTTTTTTTCAGGAAGGGGTGATAATATATAATACAAGCTTCCTTTAATTCCATCATATTGGCAGGACATGAACAGGTTTTTTTCAGCTGAGAATCCAGATAATGCCACCACAGATGGTCAGAAAGATTCACATCAGGTCTTCTGGAAAACCAGGGAAGAAGCTGAATTCCTCAATTCCTCTTCCAGACTTTTTCCAAACAAAGGACACGATGAGCAGTGCCATCCCTTCCTGAAGAACTTGGGCATGAACTCTAGGTATGCCTTGTTGGCACAATGTATTGCCTTTAGAACATCATTTCGCAAACACCACTTCTGTCTTTCCACTGGGCTAGATTGCACCCAACTGTAACACTCCTGCCTCCGTTTGGGCTAAAGGCTTTTGTCAGGTCTTCTGCAAATCCAGGAACAACCTCCAGATACATACTGCCAAGACATGAACTCAATGGGTAAAAGTACACACTGCCAACACTCAAGGATCTTTCCAGACGTTTCGAAAATCTTTATATCCACCACCAGACGGAAGGGTTTCTTGCATCCTACACACCCTATGCAGCCAAGTTGTTGGATTTGACATTGGATTATTCTCTGCTGCAACAAAATTTATGGTGAGTACAGACAGGGTCAACAACAAAAGCATCATTGGTAACACCATCCATGCCAGTTCATGCAGAACAGTGTGTGAGGGCAGAGAGTGAGGGAGGTGGGGGGGGGGCAGAGGTCCCACAAGTGAACCCTGCTGGCAAAATATCAGGAGCACGGTATAATAAGTCAATTTAGTAGTTCAAAATGGTTTGTCACAATTTGTGTAGTAATTGCATATTAAACGATTTAACTTCTTTGGAAGCTTGGAAGACAAGAGTTAATGTTGTTTTGTTTTTTTTTTTGGTACTGGAGACCGGTTGAACTGATTATTCCAAATCCTAAGGTTCTGCAGAAAAACACCAGTCCCAGAAAATATGAATTGTGTATTTTAATAATAAGAAAAACAGAAAGAACATGCGCGATTGCCATTAGGGAAATTTCCACCAAGCACTGCGGCCAAGGGAGAGAATTAAACAATTTAAACCATGGGGCATGTTTGGGAGGCAGAAGATTAACGAGTATAAACAGTCCAGAAATGATCTTTTACTTGACAGCCCATGTGATGCTCAGGTCCAAGTTGAACGTGAGAGTGACTTTAGCCATGTGGGCCATTGGCATTTATTCCAGAAAAGACAGGCATTTCTGAAATGGTAAGTGAAGTTAGGGCACAAGTTTGGAAAAAAAAAAAAAAAGAAGCTCTTGACCCCAACTAAAGTGGGTTTCTGACAACTGGCATTTATCTCCATAAACCTTTGGGTATCTCAGATCGGAACGTAGCCGTGTACATGCAGCGTGATTGTTCCAGCGAGGTTATTGGTCAGGGGTGTTTTAAAGGGCGGGCTAAGCATAGGTGAACCATGCAGAGAGGGCAGGTTTTTGAATCACGCACCAGTGCGTTTTGTTCAAAACTGTCCATTTTAAAAAGTAATCAAAACGTTGGACAAGATTTATACAGTTCAAGAACCCAAGTCTTCAATACAAAGACCTCTCCAGTATTCTTATGGGAATGGAAATGAGAAAGAAAATTTGTCAGAATCTCAAAATCCTACCTCTACTTCTTTGAGAAATTTCACTGGATCCAGCGCAATGGTCTGTTTGCATCCCAGCCCCTGTTTAAAGAAAAACGGAGTTAGACAGCCGATGCCTGTTATTGTCAGCAGCTTCAATGGCTCTTCTGATATAATCTCATTCTCATATATTATTTATATTTTTGTTGTCAAAACAAGTCTTCTTTGAGAACCTGTTCTTGACAGTTGAGGTCCAAGGATGGCTCACAGTGATGGCTAAGCGAGTAGTTACCAATGTATGGTTGGGGGCTCTTGTGTAGTGGTTAGGGTATAAGACAGTCAAGAGTTACACACAGAACTTCTACCACGCGTACCCAGAAAACTTTACCCCCCCCATAACTGCCTGGTGAAGAAGGGGAAGCAGAAACCATGCTAGTGAGGTACACCAAACCAAGCCAGTCCCAAGGAGTCCTCAAACTTAGCAGTCCAGTAGTGTACCACCAAACCACCTGCCATCCATCAAAATGTAAATAAGTAAAAGGTTTTCTTATTTAAAAGAACACTATCTGTTTATTTAAATAACTGTAAGAAAGCAATTTCTCATCAAGAAGTGTAGTAAACATAATTATGAATTAAAAAACAGCAATAATTTGAAATGTTGAAAATAACTGAAATAAAAATAGATGACAAAAAAAAAAAGAAAAGAAAAATAAACAAATTATTTTACAGAGTTAGTTTGCACAAATTAGATTAGGGTGTATTATTATCGTTACTAATACTTAACCAAACTTATAAACAAAAGCTGTTTAGCTCAGCATGTGGTCTCAGCTGCTGGTTAGCACATCTTTCCCATCAAGTACTTCTTGCTTCTCATAAAGCAAACTGGTAGAGGGCCATAAGTTCCAAGTGAGAAAAGCTCCGTTTGGTTGTCAAATGTTTCTCCTTGCAGAGATCAAGCATGAGAAATTTTGAAAAATAGCCAAAAAAAGAAAAAAAAGTTGAAAAACGCCTTAGTAATCAGGCTTAGTACAAACACTTACCTTGAACCGGTCAGCTATGGCTTTAACGACCTCAGTCATGACAGCAGCATTTTTAGTTCTTACACAAATGGCGGGTCCTTTGTCGTCCTTTTCTTCTGTGAAGTCAATGCCCGTGTCACCTACAGTCAATGCAGAACAGCAACCGGCACTAATGGAGGAACTGGTGGAGACCGGACTGTCTTGGAGAAGAAACTGAAGCAAACTAGTAGCCTCTCTGTTTACTTCACCTGGTAAAACATATTTCACAACTGTTTAACTTGCTAGGTATTATTCTGATGTCTAAGCTGGATGGATGATTGGGAAAGGAATTTTACTGACTTGAAACACAATTTGTAGGTGTATTTATGCAAACAGAAAAAATATATGTTTAGTTGTTACAAGAAACCAGGAAGCCATCATGGCTTATGCAAGGGCCACCACCAGGGAAGAGAAATTGCCATGAACATGGTTTCTTAAATTCATTAATACTGTCACTATTAACTCCACTTTCCAGCAACATATTCCACTCATTAACAGTTCTATTACTGAAAATATATTTTCTGATATCCATTAGCAAATTCACCAAAAAGCAGCTCTTGATTCCTAACTTTCCAAGTGCCCTGGGGTTGCTTGTGTACCTGGACATGCTAAGAAACAAGAGGAAAATGCATACCCAGGTAATTCACTTGGTCAGGGAGGTTAAAACTTCCCCTTCCCACTTTAAGCTCAATGCTATGAGATCTCCTCAGAACAGGAGTTCAAGAAAATATCAACAAAAAGGGGCCTTGTGCTCATCCCTTTTATCTTCGTTTAAGGCGGATAACAACCCAAATAGGTTTTTTTTTTTGTCCTTGTGTCTCTTTACCCATTTAAAATGAACAACTTTCAGAAATTTCTTCGCAATTTGCTTAGGACTCATACAGTATTCTTCCCCAAACGTTTGCATTTAAAGCTGTACAGTTTTATAAGCAGGGATTTGGAGAAAAAATCTCATATCTCCATTATTTTTTTTTCTTTCTTTCTTTTATGGGGCAAAAGAGATGCAACCCTATCCCTGTTTTTTATTTATAATGCATCGGAAGAAAACACTGTACAAGGCGTAGATAATCTAAATTAACTTACTTGCACAGTAATTCAAATAAAGGCATTAATATAATAGACCCAGCTTCTATGTACAAGTAGCAAACAAAGGACACCTGTTAAGAGCTCAAATGCTGAAATCAAGATGAGTTGACTTCTGCCCATTAGCGAGAAATATTTTTAATTGTTCATGCTAAATGTAAACTATTTTAAACAAACCAACAAAAATGTCCACCTGACATGAAAAAACCAAAGTTAAAATAGAAATAAGCTATGCTATACAACACTTCTGAACACAGATATTTTTAATAAAAAACAACAAGGGAGATAATCTACCATATTAAGAAGTGAAAATTATTTAGCCTTAAAATACCAACGAATCTGAGTATTATTTTAGTAGTTCTCGGAGTATGCATTCTTACTAGCTTGATTTTTCAAATGGTTGATGCTTAAATAAGACTTAATAACCAAACAAAGGGAAATAACCTATAAAGTTATTAACTGACAATTGGCCTAACATAAAAATTTGATATTTATCTTAATCGTTCTCAATGTATGGATTCTTACTGCATCTACTTAAACAGCTGTTGACTCTTGAGTGCGGAAACGATGCTTTTAATCATTAAAAAGGAAAAATTATTTACACTAAGTTAATGGCTGAAAATTATTTGACTAGAAACAATCCTAACCTAACAGAAATTCCTTCTCCCCACTCGGGAAACACCACCATAAAAAAAAAAAAAAAAAACCTACCTGAACAGCTTACCTGGACATTTGTCTTTTAAATGGGAAGCAGCCTTCAAAACATTACCTGACACTGCCTGTCTGTATGTTAAGACGCTGCTGTCAGAACCAGCTCTAGATTTCCTAATGGCTGAAACTGTTGAATAGGAAGGTTTCAGCTTTGCCAGTGCTGTCAGGGTGGCAGAGCACGGCTGACAATCTGCCGCTGCTAATGTTTCCTCCTCTGTCGTGCCAAACAAGAAAAATAGAATGTCTAAGTCAACATTCTGGAAAGCCACAGCCAGGCCATCATTAAAGAGAGGCTGAAACCGAGACAAGCACGAGTGAGTGAGGTGTGTGTTTGAAACTCTCCTGCTTAGGTCCAGCACCAACCAGCCGGAAACCGATAACCTGGTATCAGAGGGTTTCAAGATTTCAACTTGAATTTCCATGATACGGGAATTTCCAGACTTGAACTCCCCGCCAAAATGTAGATATTTAGATAATGCGGTGCATCCGTCATGGTGGTCAGCGTTGCACTTCTTCCTAACAACTACAAGCAAACTCCAGTCTGACGACAGCGTGGCGCCAGTCTGGTTAGTTAGCTGAAAGACCAAGGAATATTTTCCTCGTGTTTTGGTATCCTTGCAAACCTTGATGCAGCATTGTAACGATGTGCATGACTGACTGTTAGACAATGCAATAGCATTCAAATGAGCTGCTAGTGAAAGCTGCGATATGATGGATGAATGAAGTTGATGTAACTCAGATAATGTACTTATGGTCCTGTTGATATTGTCAACACCAACCAAAAGGTCCTGCATGGTCTCACTGAAAATGTGAGATGATGAAAAGTGCTTATCTTTGTTGGTGGATAGAGAAACTGTGTACATCCGTCCACTCTGTGACTGGCAAAGCAAAATTGTGGTTCCATCTTTAAAAAAAAAAAACCAAATATTTTTCATAATTCTTATTTAAAAAGACAACTTTATACTGATATGCTTCAAATGTGATGCCCTATGTTAACCCTGCATATACCACATAAGTTTTTTACCATACCTGTATCACCAGAATAGATGTACTAGTATTTGTAAATACTTCATTTTTAATTTATCATTATTCTTACTGGAAGATAACAGGGAATAACCTTTTAAGTATATTTTAAAAACATTTATATTTCACTTAAGAAAAAAAGAAATCCACAAATTAAAACGTTACAATATTCATTATTGCTTTCAAAATCTTTATCAAGGGAGCTAACCATGTACACAAACTGCACCTAAAACTTTTTTTTTCTACTTTATGGAAATAAAAAAAAAAGTAAAGACAATTAACTGCCTAGAATGGTAATTGAATAAATATGGTGTTTACAGTAGAGCAAGCTTGGCCTTTATTCATCTGGTTAGATGCAAGTAGACATGGCTGCAGTTGTTGGTAACTCGTTCCACTTATTAACAGTTCCTTTAGTAAAAAAGATACCAGCACAATTGGCTCAGGTAATCCCCTGGTATTGTTTTTGGTAGAGGTCTTACCTGATAATCAGTCTGTACAGGTTTAGTGTGTTTACCTTAAAATGCAAAGAAATAAATGTTCTACTTTTCAACAACAAAAAAATAGTATTAAATGCACACACAGGCACAGCCACGATTATTGTGGGCTCACCAATGAAATATCCCATGTTTCATTAAATAAATCAGTTAATTAGTACATACTTAGGTGCACCTACGATGCATGTTACAGAATCGATATGTTTAGAAAAAAGTTTTACTTTCAATCTTTTGTCACACAAGACTATTTTTGGAGAAATTTCCTCCTTTAAGCTTGGTAGATTTTTTTTTTTACTGGTGTCCACATAATTATGGCTGCCAGTGTATGTATATCTGAATAATTTTTGTTTTGATTTTTCTTTCTTCCTTCTAAACCACTCGAACTTGCCTTTAAAGTTCAAAACAGGCACCATGCCAACAATTCGGCCCAGCCCGAGACTGTGACTGTTGACGTTCAGGCAACCTCTCTCCTCTTGCTCCGACAAGCAGACCTGGGTTTGCATCACGTCCTTTCCTGTAGAATACAGCAGCTGGTCGTCCTCGGTGCAGCAAGCCCACACTGGGCCATGCTCTAAGAAGGCTCTGCGGGCCACCATTTTACCACGTCCGTCACACAACAGCAAACACTTACCGCTGCTGCCACAGACAAGGAGCGCTACACTCTGCCCTGCTAACTCATGTGACTGCGATCCGACGCTTCCCGAGGGCCTGGGGTCGGGTTTGGGGTTGGTAAGCCGAACACGACAGATGTTGGTGATGTGGGAGTGTAAGTGACATAATACGCTGTACTGGCAGTTACCCATGCTTGACTGCGGTGTCCACGTGTTCAATGGCAAATGAAACACAGCACCACCGGGAGTTGCAAACAGAACCATGGGAGTATCCAACAGACTTGCACTAACACCAAATAACGAAGTAAACAAGGACACAGGAACCCTGATGATCTGAGAGTGATTGCAATCAATTCCCACAGCGTTGTCAGCAATGATGCAGAACAACTTTGCATGACCAGCCACCTTTACAGGTTTAGCAGGCAGAAATGAATCTGGTATCAAAATAGATCTGATCGCAGTCACGTCTTTGGACACTCCTTTATGCTTCTGAAAACTCGATTTAGTGTACATACTAAGAGAGTGACCTCCCTTGACTGCTGAAGCCGTGATTAGAATGTCAGCTACTGCACATATGCAGGAAATTGGTCCGTAATCTCTGAAGGCTGCGTGCATGGGAGAGAGCGGTGTTACGGGTTTTGAGCAGGGATCTACTTTAAATGGCTGCAATTCATCTCCGTTGAGAAGATCTTCAAAAATGTCTCTGTTGGCATGGGTACTCTCTGGCTTGCTGAAAATAAAATAACCAGCCAAATAATATCGTTGTGTGTGTGTGCATAACTATCAACATTTATTATTTTAGTATGTCTATGAACCGTTACAGGGTGCATCACACTAGAAAACCTGGCCAGTATGAAAGTGCCAGTGCACTTCACTTCAGCTGACTAGAACTGTGAATGACAAGCACTTAAGATAAAGTGGCTACTTCTGTTACTGCCACTTTCATACAGTTACGTGTAAAAGTGATTCCATGCAACGATGCCAAAAAAAAAAAAATTTACCATTCTATATGGAAAGTCTCATCTCACCATTAAGCTTCAGCATCCAATGTTCTCTAGAGCTGGATTATTAAAGAGCTCCAGAATTCTGGAGTTAGATTGAAAAAGTCCACTCATGCATCATTTTAATGGTTTTCTTCCCATGAACATAATGCTTAACTGAATGGACTCTGAAATAAACATGTCTGCTGATAATTAAGAAACAATTCCTTTAATGTAATGCTAGATAATCCCCTGAACTAATTATGCATAAAATTCCCCTTTTTTTATCTGCATATTAATTGTTTAACTGTATCCCAGTTGTTTGTGTGCAATTTCAGCATTACCAATTGTCGCAGTTTTCAGTGGTCTGCTTATAGTCATATTCTACCTGAACTGAGCGATGATGTATCAGCTTCCTTAGCAATATTTAACCCTCTGTGTACCACTAATCTTCAAATCTGTATTACTAAGCACAGGTCAGACCATAGAGGCTTTGACTGCAGTCCCTTATTAATATAACACTTTGTAATGGGCAAATCCCTCTACCCCCACTTCTTCTACATTATGAGTTGTACTGAATAAGAATCAACGTAAATATGATTTATGCTGGGACCAGGGTGTCCAAGGTCAAAAGCTGATGCGGCACACAGAGGGTTAATTACTTTCATAAACGGGCGGAAAGTTCGTTTCACACCAACTGGCCACTTTTCTGAAATATACGGACTCACCTGGAAAGGGCTTCGCTTTCCGATATTCGAAACAGACATCCTCTGGTAGTTGCTGTCCACAGAATCCACCCACTTCTGTCGGCGTCGAGGGAGAAATCTGCAATCGATTCTTCGCTATAAAATACATGCTGGAATAATACAAAAGAGAAAACCTGCTGAGAATCTCACTTACTGCCAAGACTCTGGGCGAAAGCTGGAGGAGGTGAGGGGGGAGGGGAGTGGCACGATTCCTGGGACCCTGAATTAAATCACATCATCATCATCATCATCACACAGCCCCCGTGGGAGCTTCATTGGAAAAAAATATATATATTTTTTTTTAAAAAGGGGGGGAGGGGGTGGTTGGTTTAGAAGGAAAGAAACCTCTTAGATTTATCGAAGAGTCCTGCTTTGTTGTTGTTTGTTTGTTTTTAAAAGAATGTCTAAGGCTTTAGAAGGGGCGGGTTAGGGTGCTAACTTAATACAGCTATTAAGAGAAGCAGGATTGGAAGGGAGGCAGCTGCTGTTGTCGTCCCCTCCCTCCTACCCTGTGGGGGAGGGTTTCCGTTCTAGGGGAGGGGAGGGGGAGCCGTAGACGTGTCTTACAACGTCCTGCCCCCTCCTAATACCCCCCCAATCTTACTACTACTACTACTAATAATAATAATAATAATAATGATGGCGCCATCGGTCAGTCTCACTTTCAATCTACAGCGACCCTTAACTCGAGTATCACCGCGCAGCAACAGAATTTCCAAACCTCGAAGGACGAGCCGGAAAACAAGTGCAGCCACCTGTCTCCGTGTTTAATCAGGGTGATCTGTCTGTCAGAAACCCTCGATGCTCTCATCTCGACGCCCCACCACCCGGTTTGTATCTGCGCGCCATTGGTCTTTCTTCCGCTCCTATTTCCTGTTCCGCTCCGTGGACGACGTGAATTATCTCCCCTGCATTAATACGAAACCGCGGGCAACAGGTAAAAATAAATAGTGTGCGTGTTTTCAATAAACAGAAAAAAAATAATAATAATAATAATTATTAAACAGGTAAAACATAAATAACTAGAATATATTTAATACTAAACACTTCGTGGTGATGAGAGAGGGGGGGGAGGAGGTGGTCTTCACGAATCTTTAATTCTGCGTTCCGTGTTTTCATGAAAGTTTCTTGAGACAACCTTGAGAAGTTACCTGCTAAATTTACTTCAAAGAGCTTTCCAAATCTCTCCCATTCCTTCCCATGCGTTCAACATATCTACGTTCATTGTGTTGGCGCTGAAGGGGTCATTTCAAAAACTCAACATCGCTCAATATCCTTGCTTCCGTCGCAAATATCTTTTGAACCCACCCACCGCTGCACCCGTTCAGGAGTCGGTCTTCTTTTTCGCTTAACACAGAGAGAGAGAGAGAGAGGATCGTTTCTGACAATCAGACAGGTTCCGCTGGACAATAAGCAGGTCGGGGTTCCTCGCCGCGTTTTTTTTTCACGGCTGGGAGTTTGGAAACGGGTTTGCAAAAAAAGAACACCTTTCGCCGCCAAACTTTCCTGCGCGGTCTTCTTGGACACAACACCTGTCTGTCTGTGGGCCGAACTTCGGACCGACGAACTACGGGCCTGGGTTTAGACTTTGGCGTTTCCTCCTCCGTTTTATCAAAATGCTTTTTCCTACCATTGGAGAGTCCACAATAATTACTGCAGCCATTGTGGTGCTGATATCTAGTTAACTATATCCTTGAATCTGTCGGCTCGGATTAATGTTCAGGTGCATGGATATTGTTCAGAACACTGTTATGTTACAGTCTCCGTGGTACAAGACAGCAATAGTAATCTGCCCGTGCTAACTATCAGACTCTTGTCCTTGCGTTATGCAAAATATGAAATATTTACTTTTTGATATACACATTTCCTCGTGTGATGATACAATGGCGCAGAGTAAAGAAAAGTTTTAGAGTTTTCGTCCTCTTTGAGGATTTTTTTGTACGACAGGTGTCAGTCAACGTGATACATTTGTACAAAGTAAAACCGCAACATCCGCAATGGAAGACTACAGTCACAGTCGGGCCAAGGTGTGAAGAGGACAAGCGAGGCTTAAAGATAGATGGGAAGCCTCCGGGTGTGGACAGGGATCGTTCTTAACTGCACGGGACTTAGCACCGGACGGAAAGCTATTTATCTTCAGCTTTAACGACCGATGTTAAATACGGAAAGCTCATGGAATGTCAGTTTCCCTCTTTACATTAAAAAAAAAATGTGGGGGTTATAACAGAAACTTTTCTCCTAGCCCGCCCGCTTACGTTCGTTTCCGACGCCATCGCGTACACCGAGTGCGTTTTTTTACGACGCACCTACCCGGCGGTATCGATATGTTGGAACGCCTCGTCCTTCGCAAACGTATTTTTAACGCCTTAACGACTTACGCTTTTCCTTGCAAACAATATCTATCCGACAAGTAGCGAACTTCGAGTAAGCAACCGCGTAGATACGGTCTTCTTACCGTCCTTTAGGCCGGCCGTTCCGATTTCGCCGACGGGAAGATCTTAGCTCGGCGCCGATTCCGCCGGGGCTAAAGAACGGTCGGGTTAGTGGGTCCGAGCGGGGAGAAATGGCCGATCGGAAATTCGGGAGACCGTCAGCAGCTCGATGCCCTTAACCGCTACGGACCGCATGGACCTGAAGTGCCCACTGCTTCCCTCCACAAAAACTGCCTGCTTCTTCTGGGAGGGTTTCTGTTGCAAGAGCAGACACCTCACAGCGCATGGCAAACGTTATCGAAGTTTCCAGAAAATGTGTGTGTGTGTGTGTGTGTGTGTGTGTGTGTGTGTGTGTGTGTGTGTGTGTTTATTAGCCTGGATTAGGTGGGCAATTTCAAATTGAAGAATTCCCCCTCTTTTTCACTCATTTGTTTATTTTTAAGACCCGCCATTGTTCAGCACAGCGGAGCTTTACCTTAAAGTCCAGTGTATTGCGGTAGAGGGTGTAAAGGGACAGGAAGTCTGCGCGATTTTAATAGTTAAAAAAAAAAAAAATTAGGGGATCGAGACAGCCAACCCAAGAAGACTGCTCACCACTCCACGCTAACCACCTTACCGCTGAACACCCAATCCACTCTCACCTTTCTACCATGCGCCAGCCGCGATTGATTTCGCGCGGACGCCGTGGAGTCCTACCAGCGCATGCGCATTTCCGAGCGCCAGACGGACAGTAATCTTCATCATCCCAGCTTTGACCGACCGACCTGAAGAACTTAAAACACCATCTTTACGAGGTATTTACACGACATTTATCGCCTGCCAAATTTAACATCACGTAGGTACCACGTAAAGATGTTCTCTATGCCGGGCATTAACCGTCACACACGCACTCTCATACATCCACCCGGGCAACTACCGGTAATGTCAAACCGATCTTCGCAGACCCCCGTCCCGTAGCGCCCTTTATAGCTTACGGCCCCCGGATCCAGGGTCTAGTGCAGCCCCTTCCTGAAGGTGGATGGAGCCAAAGATCAATTGCGGTCATCATCGCTTTTGTCAACGCGCGCGTCTTTGCTTTAACGCACAACCAGGCGAGGCGAGGAGGAGGATGTGTGGGTAGGATGGGAGGGGGCGGAGTGCCGGACATGAGGAAATGCCAAAAGTCCGTACCACCGGGGACTTATGGGACTAGCGCCGGGACGCGACGGACTTCAAACGAGGCCGCGGCGAAAACCCGAAGCCAACAAAGAGCTGGGGAGGGAGCCGGACTTCAAAGCGATTAGCGTGTTTCCAATGCCAACAGAGGGACTCCGACGCACCTGGGAATTGGAGCAAACAGATTTAAATTTACCCAAACACTCCGTCCGCTCGGACGCGGCTGGTCAGCGCGCGCGGTGAGATGGAGATGGACGGAGGCAGGGAGGGGGGAGTGAGTGGGCCGAAGGGAAAGCGTGCCTTCTATCAACGCTCTCCCCGCCCCCTGCCGGGCCGGCGTTGTTTGCCAGTTCGGACCCGCGCGTGACGCCCGGTGCGTATCCGCGCTGGACACCGGCAACTTCCGGCTGCTCTCGAACGTGTGCATTGTCGGCAGAAAGTCGGAGCGAGGAAGTGAGGGCGGGTGGTGGGTGGACCCGGGCATGAAAACGTTATTAAAAGGGAATTACGGCCGCAAATAACCGACGGCGAGGAACCGGATCGGTTTGCACAGTCGGCGAGGGGCGATGTTTGGCGGTAGACATAGCGCGCGATCCTACGCCGCGTTCCTATGGCAACAGCGGTGTGTATGTGTAAGTGTGTGTGTGTGTGTGTGTGTGTGTTTGTACAGTCGACCGGTGTAGAAAACAGCGAGAGGTGTCGGTGTTTGCGGAGGCCTCCTTCCAGAAAGTCAAGTGCCACAGATTATACTCTTTCCCGCAGGTCTGTTATAGCCTCGTTTCTGTCGATTATAGCCTCGTCTCTATGACGTCGATTATAGCCTCATCTCTATGGCGTCGAGTACACTGGTCAACAAGTATTTTCCATCAAGCATATGTCAAGGTGTCCTTAGTGTAGTTCTTAATGCTGATTTCAAATATACAATTAGTTTTTTGACATCACGTACAGTTTTCAAGATGAGAAAGTTTTTTGGTTCTAGCTCATGCATTATATATAAATTCCAATTAATGACGTGTATGCATGTATTTCATTTACATCATGGAAACATACCTTTAAAATAAACTACATTATTCATTGCTGCATAGTTCAGATGCAATATTTCATCATCTTAAATTAACCAATCAAGTTTTGTCTGATGAAATAGGTATTTCAACATCTCAAATTGTCCAGTCATAATTGGTCTGATGAAATATTTCATCATCTCAAATTCAATATAAGTATAACCGTTTGTATCTATTTCCTTACTTGTTTTACAGTGTTAACAATGTCAAGGCAGTGTAGAAATCCTCCTGATGTGTTTTGTTATGTCTGTGGACAATTTATTGTGAAAGCTCAAAAACGTACAATAACACCAGAGATCAAGAAGATTTATAAGCTATACTTTGACTGTCCTCTTGGAGATCAAGACAAGTTATGGGCACCACATTTTATCTGCTCAGCTTGCTCAAATGGCTTACGTGAGTGGTTCAATAAGAGGAAGAAGTCCATGCCTTTTGCCATTCCAATGATATGGAGGGAGCCGAAAGACCATGAGAATATGGAACTTTTACTTCATGCCATTGCCTATGAAAGATACTCATGGAAAATATGTGGAGATCTAAAAGTCATTGGAATGTTAATGGGAATGCAGTCAGGTTTCACAAAATACTGTTGTTTCTTGTGTCTATGGGATAGTCGGGCAACTGACAGACATTATTCGGAATCAAACTGGCAGACAAGAACATCATACCAGCCAGGACTGTCTAGCGTCAAGAATACACCTCTTGTAGATCCATGTAATGTCCTATTGCCTCCTTTGCACATAAAGCTTGGACTGATGAAACAGTTTGTAAAGACACTAGGGAAGAGAAATGCCAGAGGGTTTGAGTATATTGTAGAAAAGTTTCCCAAAATCACCCAGGCGAAGTTGAAAGAGGGTATCTTTGTCGGACCCCAAATTAGAGAAGTACTCAAAGATGTCAACTTCAAGACAACACTGGATGAACTGGAACTGCCTGCCTGAAATGCTTTCAATTGGATCTGTGAGAATTTCTTGGGCAACAAGAAGGCAATGGACTACAAGGATGGCATCAAGAATCTTCTGAAATGTTACTCAGCAATGGGTTGTCGCATGTCACTGAAAGTTCACTTCTTGGACTCCCATCTGGATTTCTTCGCAGATAACCTTGGAGCAGTGTCTGATGAACATGGTGAAGGATTTCACCAGGACATTAGTGCTATGGAGAAACGGTACCAAGGCTTCTAGAATGGAATGACAGTATGCTGGCTGACTACTGCTGGACGCTTTACCGTGATCAACCAGATCAGGGACACCGCAGGAAATCCAAATCACAATGTTTCTAACTCTGTTGTTCTAACTTTGTCTGTTTTGTCTGACCCATTTTTTGTGTATTCACTCTTTGTAGAATGATAGTGATAATTTTTAACTCGATAAACTCATTTACTTTCTAAAAATAATATGTCCTTATTTATTACGTTAATGATTTCATATATACAAATATGTAAATATTTGCATATATCTACTGAAAAACTGATACGTGCTGCATACAAATGGAGTGAAATTTTGAAATCAGCATGAAAAATTAGTCTAAAAAAGTTGGTTTGCATTCATAATGAGTATAATACATTTAATTTTGTTGACCAGTGTAATGACCCTTTTTTTATTAGTTTGTAGAACTGGTAGCTTTTATCTCTTTTTTTTCAAAACCTGATATTTACCAGTCTAGTGAATGGCAGCTGATGCGCGAGTAAAAAGCTGCTAAGCTGGAAAATGAACTGATCCAAACCTTAACTCACCCATTCAAATGCTTTTTTTCTTTTTCTTTTTATTTTTTGCCGTTGTAATTTTTATTTATTTTTTTGTTGATCCTGACGATGGAAATATCAAATTTACGCCCTCCAAGTGTGTGACGTCACTTCCGGTTAGGGTTGTTTGTTGTTTTTTTTTTAATCTAGTTTTAAACCAAGACTACGACTCCCGAAATATACCGGACACAACAGTCTCGTGGTGATATCAAATTCCTCTGACTGTAGGCCACTCGTACAGCGTCTTCGACGATAGCGCTATGCTGCTTGCTGCCGATGTTACATAGAAGAATTGCTATGGGGTCACCCTGGACGAGAATGTGAGACCAAGAGTACCAAATCTCTGTCAGCTGGGACCAGGGTTCATGCTTTAGTCTCATCGCGGCCACAGCTGGTGGAGGAGAAAGTACATTATAAAACGTTGCGTTGCAATCTTCCAAGAAGACTTCGTTTAAGACAATTGCAGTAGGTTTACCATTCAATTATACGAAGCACTGCTGCTGTCGTCGTCCCACGGTAAGTATTACCCCCGTAACAGTCTCCAGTAGGTCTCCCGTAGATACTTGAAAGGGGATCGATTTCTAAGGAAGCCAACCAAAGTCTTGCTTCTATTAAGATCACGGGGAAACAATGTCTGCGATTCTCAGAATTGCGATAAAAACCTGGTAACCTTTGTAGTATTGACAGTTTTTTTTTTGTTTTTAGGTGGGGGCCGAGTGAGAAAGACTGGGGTTTAAAAAGAACAACAACAAAAATCTGGTATGCGAGAACATAGCGCTGGGCTTTAGGGAGAAAAAAACAGAAGAAGAAAGAGGGGGTCGGATTACGTCTAGTGCGGTAAAGCCAGACAACATCTAGGGACCGACAGCGGGATGGAGAGACATCAGCAGAGAAACGTGTTTGAACACCAGATGACAACACGATCGGCAATCCACGGCTGTTTAACATGGCCCGCGTTCCGATTGGTCAAAAAGGTGATACATTTTGTAGATTTCACCCCTCCCCATCCTCCTCGCCTTCTCTCCGGCAGGTGGAAATAAAAGAAAGAACATCGTGAAAGAAACCAATTGCTAGAGAAAACAAAGAGAGCGCTAACGTGCAAGATGGAGTTTGTTTTAAAAGGGGAAGAAAAAAAATTGTTTCGTTTTATTTGAATGAGATCGTTATTGGTACAGCTGTGTGGTCTGTGTAGGGACGAAATGCGTGTACCTAACCGCGGTATCATATATATAAATATATAGACTTTTCTCTTTCTCTCGCCTCTACTATTTCTCCTCCCTCTACACTGACAGAGAGAGAGAGTCGCAGCCATCTTCGACGCTCTTCGGCCGCCTCCGGGTAACTGTAGTTCTTATGGTCACCTGACCTACGAAGCGACGCAAACAGGAGAGTTCCGCCCGACCTGCGAAGAGCAAACCGCAGACCCACGTCCCAACAACTCACTGCCCAACGCCCCTGCTCTTCCTACTTCAAGGACAGAACAGTTTTCTAGATTTACGGTTTGGTCGTCTCTCCGCCAGGGGGGGGGGGGGAGGTGGAGCGGGCAGCCATCGTGAGTGCAGTCCCACGACTGCAAAGAAATCCATTTTGAGAAACAGTGGAAGTCTTTAATGGCCGATTTCCGGTTGGCATTAAACCCCGCACTCTCTCTCTCTCTCTCTCTCTCTCTCTCCCTCTCT